>JAECUM010010675.1:135755-157716 GCA_016617855.1 Megalonaias nervosa
CACACATATATACACCTCTACACGTACAAACGTACAGGGGTGTTATTAGTTAGTTCTTGTGTTGTTGTTCAGTTAGTGATTTGTGGTGGTGTGTTGTGTATGTCTGTGTTCGCCGTCGTGTTCCGTAATGTACTTGCCTCCATTAAATGAATTGGTATTTATTGATTTCTTTCAGGTAGGTGATGATATTGCTGTAGGTACACTCCAGGTTGACGTTTTTCTCAGTATTGAGATAGTCCGGGTATACTGTGGGTGCTCCTATTTTTGTTTGATATTCGCTGAAGCTCTTCCTTGCGGTGGCGTAGTTCGGGCAGTCGTTTAGTATGTGGCCCAGGGTTTCTGGTTGACTGCAAGTTGGACAGATGGTGCTGTCGTCTGTACCGTGGCTGGTTCTGATCATTGTTTTCCCGGTCTTTAGTCTGTTAATGATCTGTAGGTCTCTCTTCTGGAGTCGCTTTGGGTTGTTGTCGCCCCGGGCCACCGTTGGTTGTATGTGGTGTAGCGCTCTGCCTTTGTCTGTGCTGTGCCAACGCTGTTGCCATTTTTGGTTGATGGCTTGCGTTACCGCACTATATATTTCTTTGGTGCTGTATTCGATATGCAGTATGTCCGTGTCTTGGAGGCTTTGTTTGGCCGCTGCATCTGCTTTGTCGTTCCCGATGAGATTAATGTGTGAGGGAACCCATAGGAACTCTATCCGGATCTGGTCGGTTTCCAATTCCCGGAGCCTCCTTAGGGTTTCCTGCAGCATGTTCCCTCTGGTTTTTGATGAACCCGTCGCCAGGGAGGTGAGAACACTGAGAGAGTCCGATATTATAAGGTATTATTGATGATTCTGTGTCTGTATCCACTGGAGGGCTTGTTGTATCGCCAAGAACTCCGCAGTGTAAATTGAGCAGCCATCTGGTATTCTGCGCCGGATGATGGTGTGTTGCGTAGGTATGACTACGGCTGCTGCTGTCCTGTCTAATTCTTGCGAATTTGATCCGTCTGTATAGATCTGTATTTGTCTTGGGTATTGGCCCTCCAGGATGGTGTTGATACTGGCTAGGATTTTCCATGGGTTGTTTTGTTTCCGCTCCAGGGCCCGTACTACCAGATTGATGTTGGGGGCGGTGTTCCTCCATGGGGTAGGGTCGATGATTTTGATTGGTTCTGCATGTAGGTCCGGTAGGTTTAATTCCGTTGTCAGGGTGTGGATTTTCTTGGCAGTGGGTGGGCGTGGCACAATTTCTGGGGCGAAGGAGGTATTGCATCTTTGTATGGCTTGTTTAACTGGGTGTGCATCCGAGTGTATAGAGATCCTGGCGGCGTAGCGTAGAATTTGCTCCTGCCTGCGTAGGTCTAGTGGCAGTTCCCCTGTTAGTACCTGGAGTTCTTCCAGTGATGTATTGGGTAGCAATCCAGTGCAGGCTTTTAAGGCTTTGTATTGGACGCTATTGAGTTTATCGAGTAGGTGTTTGCTAGCCGAGTCGTAAATTTGGCAGCCGTAATCCAGTTTGGCGCGGATAAGGGTTTTGTACAACATGAGTAGCGTAGACAGGTCCGCTCCCCAGGCAGTGCCTTTGAGATGGTGCATGATATTGAGGTCTTGTTTACATCGGATGACGAGTTGTGGAATATGGTATTTCCATGAGAGATTCTCATCTAGCACCATTCCCAGGAAAGTGGTCTGCTTGACGAATATGATGGGTTGCCCCTGTAGGTATAGGAGGGGGTAGGTTATCTTTCTGGTTTTCGGTCTCGAGAACAGCATCGCCACTGTCTTTTCCGTGGAGATTTTGAAGCCCCAGTTATTTGCCCAGTGGGTGATAGAATCCAATGCATGTTGCATTGTTTGATGTATAGTGTTTTTGTTGGATCTCCTGCCATCCAGATGCCACTGTCATCAGCAAACTGTGAGACCGGAATGGATTGGTCGATGTGGTCGGAGAGGCTGTCAACCATAAGATTGAAGAGAGTTGGACTTAGGACACTACCTTGGGGTGTGCCATTGTCCAAAGTGTGGATGTGGGAAAGTCGATCTCCTATACGTACTGCTATTTTACGTCCGGTGAGAACGTTTGCAATCCACCGATGCATTCGCCCCGCTATGCCGTAGCGGTTGAGCCACGAGATGAGTCCTTTGCTCCAGACTAAGTCAAAGGCTTTTTCTAGGTCCAGAAAAAAAATTGCTATGAGGTGTCTGCAGCGTTTTTCCTTAGCGTTAAACGCTAGCTTGACGTCCGCTTCGAGTTTTACCAGTTGGTCCAATGTCGACCTGTTACTCCTAAATCCACTTTGATTCTCTGAGAGGGGGTTGTTGGCGGCTAAGTGGTGTTTGATTCTATTATTCACCATGGTCTCCATAATTTTGCAGATAGAATTGGTGAGCGAGATAGGTCTGAAGGAGGATGCCTGTTGAGGGTCTTTCCCCGCCTTGGGTATGGGAATGACAATGGCTTCTTTCCATGTGGAGGGAATAGTACTAGTTTCCCAGCTTAGGTTGATAAGGTCAAGGGCTGCATTCTGTATGTTTTGTGGTAGGTGTTTGTATATGACATAGCCCAGTTGATCTTGTCCTGGTGAGGTGTTCTTTTTGTATTGTAGCGCCTGTTTCCATTCGTAGGGTGTGTAATAGTCATTGAGGGGTGTTTCCGTTTGTTCCTGTCCTGTGCTTTGGTCTCGGAATAGGTGCGGGTAGGTGGTTTCTATGTGGTGCCTTTGTCTCATGAATTCTTCGGTGTGGTTCTGATCGCTGCTGGCTTGGACAAAGTGGGACGCCATTTTTTCCTCACGCTCCTGGTTGGTCTGGGTTCCTGTTAGCCGTAGGACCGTCCGGGGCGCCCTCCCTTTGATTCCCTTGATTTTCGCCCATACTTCCCGAGTGGGGGTCTTATAGCTGAGTGTGGAGCAATATTTCTGCCAGGAGGTTAATTTAGTCCTCCTAAGTACTTCCTTGGTTTGGCGTACTTTCCGTTCATAGGTTTGGAAGGCTGCGGACGTCCGTGTTCGTTTGAAAGCGGCTAGGGCTCGTTTCTTTGTTTGTATGGCCGCCTTGCATTCCTCTGTCCACCATGGAGGTTGGGGGGTGGTTCGTTTTCCGGTCGTTCTGGGTATTGCTGCTTGTGCTGCCTCGTTGATGACTGTAACAAGGTTGGTGTAGTACTGGTTTGGGTCGGGGTCTCTAATGTCCTGGATGTGTTTGTGGTGTAGCCTAGTCTGAAAAAGTTTCCAATCTGCTTGCGCCATTTTCCAACGTGTGGGAAGTCTCTGCTTTTCCTTCGGGTCTCGGAGGTGGAGTGTGAGGATGATTGGGAAGTGGTCGCTCCCCAGTGTGTCACCTTCTTGCACCTGCCATGTTGATATTTGCGCTATCGATGGCGAAGTGAGGGTGAGGTCTAGGGTGGAGAATTGGCCGGTGGCTGTACTAATCCTTGTTGGTGTTCCGGTGTTAAGTAGAATGAGTTGGTTTGTCCTGGCATATCTTTCTAGCCTCTTCCCTCTGATATCTGTGTGAGTACTCCCCCATTCCACGTTATGGGCATTGAAGTCTCCACAGAGTATGACATTTCCCCTGCAGCTTTGCATGATTTGTTTGAGTTTGCTAGCGGGGTTTTTCGCATGTGTAGGCGGGTCATAGATGTTATAGATGGTGTACGTTTTATTCCCCTATTTGATTTGTATGCCCTGATGTTCCAGTTGTGTGGGTTCTAGGTTGGTTGGGGCATCAACGTTGGTGGCCTCTGGTATGGAGTTGTGGATGTAGGTCGCCACTCCCCCGCCCCTGGCACCATTTGGACGATTCTTATGAAAGACCAAATCATAGTCCCGGATCTTTGGGGGGCTTTGGATGATGGGTGGGCAGCATGGTCTCCTGGAGGCAGATAATGTCCGGTTTTGGGGGGTTGTTGAAGATAGCCGCTACCAACTCGGCGTGGTTTTTTAATAACCCCCTGCAGTTCCACTGCCAAATGGTTAGCGTGTCTTGGCGAGTGGCCTTGTGTTTGGGGCGAAGATTTGTGTCTGGCGTACGATTGGCCTGTTTGTGTTGTTCCTGGTTGGTTTTAATGGGTATGTATCTTCCCCAATGTCGTTGGATATTGATTTTTATACCCTGTATGTTCTTGATGGTTATGTAGTTTTCTAGTTGTTGCTTGTTGCTGCACCAGACTATGGCGTTGGTGCGGGTTGTTTAGATTTTAAAAGGGCTGGGGTGCCGTAACCTGAGTGTTTCTGCTATAGCAGTTGTGCCGAGTTTAAAGAACTTGTTATCTCTACTGCTGAGATATAGTGTGAGTCTTGCTGGGTGATATGGGTGTTTGGTGGTTCCGTTGGGGTGTTGTTTTCCGTTGGGGTGGTGGCCTATTGGGTGAGTGGAAGGGCCAGGTTGCTGGCTGGTGTGGAAGGTGGGTCCGGTTGTTGTGGATGGCTTGATTGTTTGTGCCTCAACTGCATTGTCGAGCATGTTGCCCGGTGTCGCCTTAGTTTGGGGCAGATTATGGGTTCCTGAGTTGCTCCTCGGTTCTTTGGTATTTGGGGGTCCTAGTGATCCTCGGTTATTGCCGTGTCTGCTGATGAGGTTGCCAGCCAGTGGGCGTGGTTGTGCCTTGGCAGTAGACTTGGATCTATTGCCCCCCTTAAGTGGTTGCTTCCCTTTGGGAGCCCGTGCCACTTCCTCATATTCCTGTGCATAGTTGAAGTAGGGCTTTTGGGTGGTGTGAGTTTTTTCCCTGTCTCTGTTGTCGTTATTAGTAGTTAGGATCTGGTTAAGCGTTGGGAGTCGTAGGTGGTAGGATGTGGATGGCACAGTCGGCAGGGTTGATGCTTGGCGTTTTTGTTTGGGGTTTGTCCGTTCCTCATGGTCATTTCTCCTTTTCCGTCGGTTGGTATATGTTGGGACTGGTGGAGTTAGGAGTGCCACATTTATACAATTGGCAGCTGGGTTGGTGATGAGGGTGTGTTGGCTATTATCTTGTTGCCCCCTGGTGAAGGCTGTAGCTGTTGTGTAGTGTGGTGTTCGGTTTGTAGTGTTTGGAGTTGTCGCTATTCGGGCTTGTTTTGTATTTGGTGCTTCGGTACTTGATTCTTCTGCGTTGTGGCTCCTATGGCTGTTGGGGTATGTGTGGTTTTCTTGCCATATATGTGTTGGTATCCTTCTCTTCCTGTTGTCTAAGTGGATTGTTGCAATTGCATCCTCTAAGGTATGGATGCTCTTGGAGTTGGGGCATAGCTTTTGTTTGGTAAGAGTACCCGTGTTGGCATCTAGCACTGTTTTGATGATCTGTATAGTGGGGGTTGAGGGTCGGAATGTTCCAACGTGGGTGGGTCTGGGGGTGTCATTGGGGGGTTCCTGATTGACCTGAGTTGTTGCCTTTGGGGTGATGCGCCTTATTTTCCTCTTCAGGTTGTTTGCTTTGGTAGCCTCTCTTCGATTCGTGTTGTTGAGTTTCACTTTCTGTACTGGTTGCATGGTTTGATTGTTCTCTGTCTTTGTGGTGGTTTGTCCCTGTGGTGTCTCCATGTA
This sequence comes from Megalonaias nervosa, assembly GCA_016617855.1. Classification (NCBI taxonomy): domain Eukaryota; kingdom Metazoa; phylum Mollusca; class Bivalvia; order Unionida; family Unionidae; genus Megalonaias; species Megalonaias nervosa. Next base: position 141,262 of record JAECUM010010675.1, read on the forward strand.
CTACTTGTATGTATTTTTTACCTTGTTGTTGCCTTGTTGGTAGAGTGGTGTCCGTGTTGATATTTGCGGATGCAAGGGAATCACTTACCGTGGATTGACTGTATTGCCCCTGTATCTTATGTGGTGACAGTGGTGGAAGTTGGGGTGATAATAAGTAGGAGGAGAAAAATAATAATAATATTAATGTTAATAATAGTAATGGGACTGGCGTTATTACTGGTATTAATAAGTGTGAGAGACAGGTGTTAATAATGAGGGTAGTAAGAATTATGATAATATTAAGGTTGTATTAGGTTCTTAGGCTGGTGGTAGGATTAATAATATTACCAATTATGAAAAGTGTAAATACGGAAATATGATTATTATTAGTAGTAGTAATAATTCTGAGATTGGTATTAATGATGAGTGTAAATATAGTGGTGTCAGTGTTGAGGACTTTAGTGTAGTATGTGAGAGTGATGTTTCACTAGTGGTAATAATAATAATAATAATAATAATAATGATAATAATAGTAGTAGTAATAATAATAATAGTTGTAGTAGGTGGAGGTGTGCCCACTAAAATAGTAATAGTGATGGTGGTAACAGTGTTAGGAATTACAATGACAAGAGTAGTATGGTGGTAAATAGGAAGAATAAGAAGGAATTAGTATTATCAATGGATATTAACAATAGTATTATAGTAGTAATAAGTAGTAGTAATATATTAATAATAATAATAATAATAATAATAATAATAATAATAATAATAATAATAATTATAATAATAAGAACAATAATATGAAGGTAGTAGGGGTAGTGTGGGGTATTGTATGATATATGGGTGTGTAGCGGGTAATTGCCTTTGTGTGTGTTACAGGTACTAATAGTAATATTGCCAATAGTATGATAATGTCCAAGGAGAATAACAACAATGTAGTAGTAGTATTAGCAGTTAATAATAATATTAATAATAAAGATAGTTCTAGTGGTAGTAATAGCACTGTTGATAATTACAATAGTAATACTATTAGGAATAATAATAATAATAATAATAATAATAATAATAATAACAATAATAATAATACTAAGAAAAATATGTATGATAATAAAAATAAGAATAATAACAATGTGAATAATAATAATAATAATAGGGATGGGGTTTCGTGTTGAGCAGTTGACCTAGGGTGTTGGTATTTTAGTTGGTACTGTTGAAAGTGTTGGGAATGATGAGGAACTAATAGTATTAATAATAGAGGTTGCAGGAATAAGGTATTAGGGGGTGTTGTTGTTCATGGATGGAGTAAGTATGTTAGGAGAAGGAATGGTAATAATAATAATAATAATAATAATAATAATAATAATAATAATAATGATGATGATGATGATGACAATAACAAGAAGGATAATGGTGAATCGTTATAAAGTTATATTGTGGAGTTAGGTATGTGTGATATGTGATACCATTGGTGTGAGTGGGTGGGGGTATTGGGACAATTAACGATTTAACAGTTGCTATTATTATCTGTTGAGTAAAGTCGCATGGTGTGTGTCGCTTACGGGCGTGTTTGTTTGTAGGTGTGTTGATCTAAGTTAGGGGGGTTTTAGTTTTAAAAGGGTTATTTGCGTTTTTGTTTGTGCATTCCGGCCTGTTCAAGTTGTCGTATACTGTTATGTTATTTGGCTATATGTGGTGTCTCGTTGCTTGTGGGAGTTCGTTTCAAATCAAGTGCTCTTATTTAGAGTGTCTTGTTTTGTAAGGATTGATCCGATTGGTTGGGAGTTTTGGCTCACTAGCTGGTGTTGTTATGCTACTAAATTTAGGTACTGGGTCAAGTAGCTTTTTTGTGTAAGTCTACGCTGAGCTGTTAGTTACCTGGTTATTGTTGCGATTCGTTCCTTCTCTGCTAAGCCGAAAGTTGCTGGTGCGCAAATTACAAATTGTAGTTTGTTGCGTGTGTGTGAATGTCTATATTTATATTGGGTAATGTCCGCTAACTTCGTGTTGGGGGGGGGGGGGTAATGTAGAGCTGATGTGAATGCACTGGATTAATTTGCGGCGTAATTAGCACAAAGTTTTAATATTTGGGTGGTTATTCTAGTAATTAGTTATTTCAGCTAGTTATTTATTGGGAGAATAAATACCTGTTAAGCGTCGGTCCACGTTAGTCTGTTTGGGGGTCCGGTCAGTGTTCCTTTGTTCGTACTTGACCACGCTGCTGCAAGGTGAGACTGGCAGTCTTTTGTTAGTCAGTGAGAGAATCAGGATTCCTTGAAATATTTCACAACCCTAATTTCTTGGAATTCCAGTGTGGTCCTGTTTGTGGTCTTTTTTGTGATCTTTTTAACTGCGTTGGCGTAGAATGTGATAATTTTTCCTCTTTTTCTGTTTCAGCGAGCTGAAGCACGTCTATTCAAGATGGCGGTGAGGAGGAGGGAATGAGAATGCGAATGGTGATTTCGGATTATAGTCGCGTATGCACTCAGTGCTTCTGCGACTGGTTGTGACCCTAGGCTGGGCGACGGTCCCCTAAGGGGGCGCTTGGCCCTTCTTAAGTTGTTGTTTGCTTTGGCAGCAAACTATGAGGTTATTTTTGGTTTTAATAATTTTGAAGTCCATGGTGTGTTGTTGTCTAAGCTTGGTAGCGATTGTTGTGGTGTTAATTCTGTGAAATTTGTTATCCCTACTGCTGATGTATAATGTGAGATTGGTTGGGTGGGGTTCTCGTTTACCGTTATGGAGGCTGTCAACCTGATGATGGTTGGATTCTGGTTGTGGTGTCGTGGTTGTGAGTGTTGTCAAGCTTTCTTTTGGGGATGTGTCAGAAGGGCCTGGTACTTGGCTGTTGTGTATATCAATTTGTCTCAGTTGGTTGCATATTTTATTGGAGGGTTTGTCCTGTAGGAATTGTGCTGTTTCTGTGATTTGTTCAGGTCGGGCTTTGTTAGTAGTATTAGCTCTGGTTATGTCTGTGTTGTCGTTCTTATAGTCGAGTCCTTTTGTGTTCACTTCATTGTGTTTGTTGTCTTGTTTCTTTGTGGTCTTGGATTTATTACCTCCCTTTAGCAGTTGTTTTCCTTTGGGGCCTTTAGCCTGTGCTTCATATTCCGGGTCGTATGGGTATTGGATTGTGTCGATTGAGTGTTGGTCCCCTCTGGGTGTAGTTTTTTTTTGGGGGGGGGGGGCTCTTTTGTCTGATTTACAGTTTTAGTTTCTTGTTGATGTTGTTGTTGGCATGTTTTAATTTGTTGTCTAGTACCTGTGGTGCATTTCCGCTTTGTCTTGGACTGTGTCGAATCTTTGGGAGTCTGTCCAGGGTATTGTTTTCTTTTCCCTTGTATGGTAGTGGTTGTTGTTTATGTGTTTGTGACAGGGATATTGATGTTGTCAGTGTTGGCTGCGGGTGGTGAGAGGAGGGTGGTGTCTTCCCTGTTTTGGTCCTCAGCGAATGGTGATGACGAACTCTATGCTTTTATATACTTCAAGCACGGACGTGAACGAAAACATCCCTTACACTCACTTGACATATTATTTACTGTCCACACCAACGACCGAGAATGCATAAAACACACACCTATTTACTATCCACATCAACGAAAGCGAATGCATAAAACATACCATATTTATTATCCTCACCAACGAATGAGAAAGCAAAAAACACACACCTATTTACTATCCACACGAACGCACGCGAATGCAGAAAACATACCATATTTACTATCCACACCAACGAATGAGAAAGCATAAAACACACACCTATTTACTATCCACAGCAACGTACGCGAATGCATAAAACATACCATATTTACTATCCTCACCAACGAACGAGAAAGCAAAAAACACACACCTATTTACTATCCACACCAACGTACGCGAATGCATAAAACACACACCTATTTACTATCCTCACCAACGAATGAGAAAGCATAAAATACACACCTATATACTTTCCACACCAACGAGCGAGAATGCATAAAACACACACACACACACACACACACACACACACACACACACACACACACACATATATTATCCACACCAACGTACGCGAATGCATAAAACGCACCTATTTACTATGAGAAAGCATAAAACACACACATATATGCTATCCACACAAACGAACGAGAACGTATAATACATACACAACACTCTACTATCCACACAACAAACGAACGAGAATGCATAAAACACCCACATATACTACCCAAACAAACGGACGCGAACGCATAAAATACACACTCTACTATCCACACAAACGTACGAGAACGCGTAAAATACACACACATCTACTATCCACACAAACGAATGAGAATGCATAAAACATACACATATACACTATACACTATCGGTTTTAGTGTCGGAACGCTAATAGCTCATGTCATGGTGAGGGATAAAGAGAAGTCAAAGAGCATTTGTAATGATAAATTTTTTTGAAAACAAACAATACACACATTTTTTCAAAACACAACATTTTCTATTCAACAAACAACTAACCACTAACAAGTAACAATAACATCAAACAAATTATTTTTGACAAGGTTGACAACGTTGTGAAATCATATGAGATTTTCATTGATGGAAGTCATGAGGCCATTGATGTACACTACGTTTCCTAGCTAAAGACAAAAGATAACCATAATGGTCACAAAACCATCGATCTACTTTCTCATCGTTTCTAGAAAAGTGACGATCAAAATAAGTCACTAAATGTTCTAACGGATATCCAAGACTGCGTTGATGAAGAAAATACACACAATATTGTCCACACACCATGGAATCTGTGCCTTGTAATTTCACATTATTGAATCGTGTCGTCTGGGCATTTCTTCTCATAAAGTCAATGATGTCGTCTTCCAAAGGGGGTAATCCATACGAATCAAAATATTCCACGCAATCCTCTTGAGGGAAGTAGACGGCAACCCAGTGGGTTCCTGGGAGGTGACTGTCGTCCGTGTTGATGACATAAGCTTGATGGTCTTGAGGTTTGCGATGAGGTAGTTCATCTTTAGCACACACCACAGGATTCCAAGAAGCAGTATACGAACTGTTATTCAAAAGGTAATAAAGTTCCCAGGTATCCATTTTTTTCTTAATTTTTGTTTTTTTGTGTTGGTTTTTTTCACAGGTAATGATAAGTCATCAATTCAATTCTGACTTTTTGCTTGAAAATCTCTGTCAAGTAACCGTTTCTTCGTTTCGTCTCCTCACTCTGGGCTAAGAGTGCTTCGATGCGATAGATCTCTAGAGTAGTCAATGGAGGGCAGGAAAGATCACGCAAGCCTTTATACCACTCATGCAACACTGCTTCTTCCGAGATGAGACTCCAAGCGTCGTCCAGATACTCGTCCAATTTTTCTTCTTGACTCATCATCATACATTTATCGTGTTGAATTTGACTGGGATGATTGTTTTGACAACCATAATAATATTTCTTACTCAATTCCGTAATTGTATCCGTCAGGTGTTTAGCAAAACAGGACACTAAATGTTGTTCTTGTTCTGACCATCTGGACGTGACCACTACCTCGTTCTCTTTGTCTTGGTCTTGGGGTTCTGCTTTCACGGTATCCTCCCATTCCATTTCCAAAGATTCTCCACCGTTCAAAGAGGGATAAGAGTCTTACATAGTTTCTGATAGTCTAGAATCACTTCTCTCAAACTGTTGATTTCTTTGGTATTATCGAATTCGGCATACAGGATGACGTTTACTGTCTCAGTGAGAGCTTCTGCAAACTGAAGTTCCACACGCAGTTGACCGGATTTTATAGGGTGGAAATGTCCCTCGTCGCTGCCTTGGTCTGGAGTGAAATCAACAGCCCGTGACTGGTGTTGGTTCCTAGCTGTCCGGTAGGTTCGTAAAGGGACAAGTACGATCTCAAGTAATTCCTCTGGGCAAAGTTAGGTTCGAAGGGTCTGGTACACAAGGTCTTGCCATCGCGACTGACTTTGATCTTGGACACTCTGTAGTGCTTAAACTGGAAAGGATTTTGATCGTGGGCTCCGTTGAGGGCTGCATTACTGACGATGTCAGCGATTAAACGTTTGGGTAACTGTCCTTGGAACAGATGATCTTCGATCTTGGATCGGAGTCCAGCAGCAATGGTGAATGTTTTCACTTCTACACGTCGTATCGGATACTTGGAGGTCCATCTGCTCAATGTGTGACTAATGTCGTTTCCCGCTTTAGGTTACACTTCTACGCGACGCACGTAAAGTCTGGCTTCTTGGATGATGGTTTTGTACACGTTGGCATGATCCATCAAATGGAAGTGACACTGTTGCGATTGAGTCTCAGGCGAATATCTACTCCGTTCAGCAAATACTTCTCTTGCAACCACATATCCAAATGCAAGCGATCCATCAGTTCTAAACTACGAGCTTGCAGGATTTTCCTTCGACGGTTGTTAAAACCCACATTGTGAGGATTGTCTTCGGCTGTCAGGGCTGTGTCTTTAAACGTGTCTTCATCTGCGGTGTCAGGTTTCCATACCAAGCAAGCATCCAGATGAGCGTTCTTGGCCTCTTTTCTGTACGTCAAGAGATTTTTTAGGTACGCTCGGTAAGGGTAAGTATCCATACTGCTGTTGACCAGTTTGTTATTCAAGTACAAATCCACTTCGCTGAACAAGGAATGCATGAAATTGTTGACGGGAGCTACTCTGGCATCGGCACCCGGATTGGTGTTGTCGGTTTTGATCACTTTCAGTTTGAGATACAAGTAACTGCTATTCAGATCGATGTAATCTTCGGGTTGTCCTTTGATTTCAAACTCGATGGGGGCTGAATCCGTCAAAGAGGAGACGGGATGAAATTCGACCCATTGGGATTCTTGCATCGTCATCATGGTGGATGGCATGGCAACTGATCCAGTTCCGACTTGGAACAAGCACAAGACTCTCGGAGCATCATTTTCTTTTTTTTAGTAATCAAAAACGTCTAACTCTCGGACAGTTTTTCTTTTCTTAGTCTTTCTAGCTCTAGGGGCGTGAAGTCCTCGCAAGGGGTGTTTTCGCCGTCTTTTTCTTCCTTGTCCTTGCTGTGGCGTCAGGGAAGCAGGAATGCCTGACTCGACAACGTCCAGAGCATTTATAGGAGTTTCTCGTCGGCCCAAAATGTCTTTGCCCGTTTGAAGCAAGATATTTTTGCTGCTCTCAAGAAAGCTTCTTTGGGGTTTTGTTTGTCAACGATGACATTTTGGAGAAAATATTTACCTTGCGTCAACGCGGCATCTTTCAAGGTGTGCAATCCACGTGTCACCATCGGTTTCAAAACGGAAGCCACTGTACGAAAGACCAATTTTAGCATATCTCCTAAACCATGTCCTCTCTGTCGAGCGACTCCTTGGTACACAGGATACATGACTGACAAAGGGTTAGAGTAATCGTTTTTGAAAATGGAGTTTCACTGTGACTTTCCCTTTGGTAAATGGAATATTTTGTCCTAGGTCTCCTTTTATAGTAATGTTGACAGTGTCGAAATACGAGTTACTGATGGGCAAATAGTGAGGATGTACAAATTTGCGGTGAACGTGATAGGTGTTTCCACCTTCCTCGTCAGCGTTCGTGGAAGAATCCACTTTGAAAGGAATGACACGCAGTAACGGTACGGAGGTGTGTCCCACCACGTTGTACTCCGCCACATCGGAGTACACAAAAATCAAATTCAGTCCTTGGTTCATTTCCACAGGGTATCGAAAATATTTCGCAAAATCCAAGTTGCCAGTAATGGCTGGTATTTCGATTTTCACCTTGATCAGCTTAGGGTCTCCACCCAAAATGTCATACAATTCAGGACAAAATGTAATGGCCAATACTTTGTCCTCTGAAAATTTGATGAGTAGGCGACGAGCTATTTTGTGGTATTCGATCGTGACACTTTTTCTGGTTCTCTCCAAGGCTTTGGCAAACACGGTATTGAATTTGGTAGAAATCGTGTTCACCAAATGTTGTCCACTAAAATAATAACCTGGGGGAATGGTCAACTGATAGGTGGTTCGTTTAGTTTTGGGATCTTGTGTTTTCATAGAGTCACTTGCGGTGGTGCGTTCATCCAAGGCTTGTTGCACTTGCTCGTCATGAACTTCTACCGTAAAAGTGTTTTGATTTTCGATGATGTTTTTGATTTGTGTAGGGTGAATCATTTCTACCAAATCCACTTCCCAATGGACTTCGTGATCCAATTGGATGGCCTGAGGTAATTTGACCGTGTAACAGCACAAAGTGTTATTGGGAAACACCTCCATGGAACTGTCACTGAGTAACGTTAAGTAAAATTGGTTTTTCATAATTCCAGAGTTCTAGTGTCCGAGGGGTCACTGGAAGTCAGAGGAGTGTCTAAAAGAGGATTGTTGTGATTGGATTGGTGACTGTTGGAAGGGGGGCTGACGTTGGACGCAAGGCTCCCGTTCGAAGAATATTTCAGAGACGGATTGGGAAGAAGGTAACCGATGCAACTGCTCAGTAAAATGGTCCACAATTGTTTGTCTCCTTGTTGCAAACTCAAATTGGCAATGGCAGCACCGATGACACAATACACCACAAAGATTTGGCAGAAAAAGACGATTTGCGTTTTAGGCACACGTTCTCCACACCACACCCACAAGGGTTATTTTTGTAGATCTTGCACAGAAGAACTGGGCAAAGGAGTCAAAACTGGGAGGATATCCTTTCCAACGTACTTTGACTTATTTCACACGTTTTTTTTCCTACTTTTCGGGTTCTTCGGTCGAGTATGCTTTCGATCTCGTACACGTCGTCTTCTTTTTTGGTCACATGTTGTAACTCGGGCAAGTAAAACGTTCCTTTTAACACTTATCCGTTCATGTATTCTAATTTATAGACGGGAGGATGACGGCCACGCACTCGTTCAGTGACACGAAACAATTCTGTGGTCCAGTTGGGTAAGTAACCTTTGTCGAAAGTGCGTTTGGTTTTGCCAATGCGCACCCAATCTCCTGCTGCCAATACTTCAGTTTTCTTGGGGACAGTCACTGTCGGGGACATACCAAACAGACGCTCGAAGACGGTTACTTCGTTGTCGGGAGTCACTTCTTGGGGGGTACGTCCGATGCTTCGATGGTAAGATTGGTTGTACGCTTGGACGAGGAGCGGTAAGACGTCGATGTACTTGAGAGTGTGTTGTGCGTAAAATATTTCCACATGCGTTCTTTCAAGGTGCGTTGAAAACGTTCCACGATGCTGGCTTTGGTTTCGGGATTCTCGGTGGTGAAAAAATGAATGTCACGTTTCTTCAATTCTTTTTGGAAAGCTTGGTTCAGAAATTCGGTGCCTTTGTCGGTTTGCCATAGAAGAGGGTGACGACCACTTTGTTTCAACACCAGTTTGAGGGCTCGCACTAACTCACTGCTCGATTTGGAAGTCAATGGCACGACCAAAGCAAATTTGGAAAAGACGTCGATGACACAAAACAAATATTTGTAGCCACGATTGTAGGTGGCCAAATGAGAGACATCGGCTAATTCGGCTTGCTATTGATGATCGATGCCCTCCACTCGCGCGCGACTTCTGGAAAATTTTCGTCGAATGGGTTTGTGTAAGGTGTACGTGGCTTGTTCTTGTAACCAGTGTTGTACTTGAGGTAAACGGATACTTTTCAGTCGAATTTTGGCAGCACGATACAATTTCTGAACTCCACCGTAACCTGCAGGATGGGATGGATCGTAGTAAATGCTGGCTAACACCTTCTCCATTTTTTAATAAATGATCCACTCTTTGATGATGGTACTCTGAAGTGGTTTAGAAACGGCTTTACGAAGGTAGGTTTGGTGGTAGTGGTGGTGGTAATGGGATGGCTTTGGTCTTCTTTTCTTTTTTCACTTCTGGTTTCCCTTCTTTCTTTTTCACTTCTGTCGAAGGTGGAGTGGACATCATCTTTTCAACCCAAACTTTAAGTTCTTCTCGTTGCGGTGTAGCGGAAGGGGTCAACAAGGACGCTGCAATCTTACTAGGGATGGGAGCTGCTGACGGTGTTTGAAAGACTTCTCGCGCCTCTTCTTCCTCAGGCATACGTGAAGCTACGTCTGTCTTGACCGCTGGGGGTGGTAGTGGTGGTGTTGATTGACTTTTCATCAGGGTCTTAAAATCTTTCAGAGTTGATAGAGCTGTTTGGTCTAAAGCATTTTGGTGAAAGAGTTGCAGTCGTTGCAACAATTGACCGTACCGTTGAAATTTTTCCGTCTCTGACAAATCGTTGCGATCCATCAATGATTGCAATTCGTGCTGTATCTGGGACATCTCGGTCAAATGAGGATTGGGAGGTAAATGCGGGGTTCGTTGTTCTTGCCAACGACGGTATTCCATCCATCGTTTGTAAGGCACTAAAGCTAGTTTTCGTCCTTTCATCGGATTTCAAGGATCACGTCTGAGATCTTTTGACTCCAAAGGTCCCTTTTATCTTCTTGGATCTTTTTATCTTCATCCTCCCAGGATGTTTCCCAATAGTCCTTTCAGCAAGGGTCCTCCTATTGTTCCCATTACTCCTTTCTGTAAGGGTGCTCCCACTGTTCCTGTTACACCTTTCAGTAACATGGGCAAAAAGGGCAAAATTCCTCCCCTTCCAGCAACATCTTTTTCTTTTGACCAATGAGTATTTTCTTTTGGACCATTTGGCGAAGAACGTGTCGATGTTTGGCTAAGCATTCTTTCTGGTGTTTAGATAAAGGTATTGTGCATTTCAAGACATTCAGACAACATTCGCACACGGTATCGATGACGTCTTTGGAGGCAATTTGAATGAGTTGTTTTCGCATGGGTGGAGAAGCTTTGGACAGGACAGACAACATGTCCCAATGTTTGACTAAAAGAGGAGGCAGTCTTTTCCTTTTCTTTCCTTTGGGGGTAGAAGAGGAATGTCTTTTTTGAGGTGACATCTTTCTCGGTTGGTTCGTTGGTTGATTCCGTGGCACACAGCAAAAAAAAATACACTGACGTCGATAACTTGTCACACGGTCTTTTATCCTTTTTGGGGACTATCGCTTCGTCATAAAGGTGACGATGTGTTTTCCAAAATCGCCAAAGAACCCTCCTCTTTGGTGGCTCCTCTTTTTCTTTGGACGAGTGTGTCTTTTCTGGGGGTGACCTCTATTTTTGGCTAAGCGTTTTTTAGGATGACGAAACTGTCCTTTTCTTTTTCCTTTCTGGACAGGATAACGACGATGAGGAGACATCTTTTGGTGCACAACATGCACTAAAGTCCATAGCTTCACATGCGTCCTTTTATCTTAATTTTGGCTAGTGGTCATAGATTTAAATAGCTTGAAGAGTTTTGATCATGTGTGGTTATAAAAGACTAGTTATCCATCCTCCTTTTTGGTGACTTCTTTTCTTGGAACGATTGTGTCTTTTCTGGGGGTGACTTCGCTGTTTTACTAAGCGGTTTTTTTTTGGATGTCGTGACTCTCTTTTTCTTTTTCCTTTTCCTTTTTGGATAGAAGAAGGAACACGATGGTAACGGTGTGCAGTTCTTGGAGGGGACATCTTTGGGCGTGCAGCAGCACAAAAACACTGATCCGTATTGTTAACCTCGGGTCTTTTTTATACTGGAATGCGTCGCCACTGATTGTCTTTACGTCGTATCAACTTGATGACAGGCAACATACGTCGTGGAGGAGTTCGCAATCTTTCTTGGACTTTACTTTTGGGGGCAGGTACTTTGTGAGCAGCGGCCACTGCCGCTAAAGAGGAAGAGGGTGTCACCACTGGAGGTCGTGGCTTGAGAATGTAAGGTTGCGTCCTGGCGTCAGTCCCTCTTTTGCGGATAGAAGCTGTTTTCTTTGGACTTTTCATTTTCTTTTTCTGTGGCTGTGACATGGTCTTGACACCGTTGCTCTTTTTCTTTTTCTTCTGGGTACGTCAGGGAGTGGCTTTTTTCTTGGGAACAGCTTTGGTAGTATTGGGATCCCATTTTAAGAGGGAGCGAATGATGACACCTCCTAGAGAACCGCTACCTCCAGGTCTCAAAATGATTTGCTTTTTGGTTTGAGTGTCGATGCGAGGATCGGCTAGTTGCGTCAAGGCATCTTTGTTTCTCTCAAAAAAACGTTTGGTTTGATGTGGAATCTGAATGATGCCTTGCAGTAATTGACGTGCTGTCACCGTAAACCATCGTAAGACTTCTTTGAGACTAGCTTCTAAGACACGAGCACGTATTTGTGGATTTTTTCCGCGATTGATGCCGTACAAGGCACGAATCAATTTAATGGGAAGATGAGACTGAAGGGACGCCATGTTGACGATGTGTGAGACAGAGTCAAAGTGACCGAGGGTTTTATAGATTTTTATGGGTGAATGTGGTTGTGGTTAAGTCGACGACGGGGACGTGTACACGACAGGCCCTCCGTCTTGGCACCAGTGGTGAAACAGATGGGTACGAAATCGCAAATAATCGGGAGTGGTGGGTTTTAAATCCACGAGTAAATAGTCATGTGGGGTTTGAGTGACGTCGTCGTACGCATGAGTCAGCCAAGGCGTTCCTAACTGTTTGGCTAACACTTGCACTTGCGATTTATCTCTAGGGCTTTTAAACAACACCACGTAATGAGCATTGAGACTGATGGTACGATGGGCTTTACTTTGTTGAAACAAATTCTGAATGATGTAAATGACACTGGCATTACGATGATGCCCTTTGCGCGTAAACCAGAGTTCAATTTCTTCTTCGTCTTCTCCTAACATGTCGTCAAAAATGACCAAATGGGTTTGACTAGGGTCAGACACAATCCCGTCGTCTTCGCTAGGAATGCCTTCTACAAAGACGATGGAATCGCCTTGACTTTCTCGCAGAAGTCTGTACGCCGATTACCACTCTTTGTAACACCACACCATGCGCTGAGGGGGATGATCGATCAAATGATGTTTATGTTCGATGAAAGTGGAGAAAGAGGGAGCAGACACAGTGGTGGTAGTCATAATAGTAGCAGTGCAAGGAAAATGTCAGTTTTGACACGAGGACAGACAAGACAAGAGTTTTTATACTTTTTTCAGGACACGTTGATTGTCATCTTTAAATGTGAACAACACGAAAGACAAAAATACATAAAAGCCAAATGGCTAAGTACATGAATAAAAGACACATCAAAACGATCATAGTGGAATATAAACAAGTCTCTGTACGACATTTGTGGTGATCAAGAGGTGATGTCGTAGGGACAGTGTGTAATGTTCTTAGAGTCTCTACACTCGTTGGTACAGTCACACAGGGGTCCTCCCGGAATGGCTTTTCGGGGATGTTAATGACTGTCCTGTCCTGTCCTGAAGGAAGTGGTTCTTCTTCTTCTGGTACTGTCACTAACACAGGTTTAAAAGTTACTTTTTTCACAGAACGTTTTAGTTGTTTAGGATTACAAATCTTTTGCATAGTGTGCCACTTCTTTAGTCCAAGCTTTGAAGCCCCAACTTTTCCAGTCACGTACATCTTTCCAGTGAAGGTAGAAGTCACAAGCTACACACACATCGTCATACACATCTTCAGTACCTAAAAGATGACGAATCTTTTTCCCGCAGAGGTAGAGAAGTATGGAGATGAAAGCGCAAAGCTTTGAGCAGAATGAGTCTCTCGTGTATATTTAATGGGACCACTTTCATGCTTTTTGGAATGGTAGGTACTGTTCGTGAAGAGTCCACAAAGAATCAGCTGGTAAACGAAATCCCAGAAAGCAAGTCACTAAGACACACACTACACGTCAACCCCAATTCAATGGACACAGTTCTCGTAATAGGTGTTGGTAATCCTCCACTGTTTGAATAGTGTCACTGATTTCCTTCCACGGAATCTGTAGTATCACGAATGATAAAGGTCGTGGCATAGTAGTCTGTTTTTATACCTCTTTTCTCTTACCTCAATCACTTCTCCTAGAGCAAAAGTAACGGACGTAGTGAGTAATTTCTGACAACTGCCATTAAAGGAAACGGTCAAGAATGTCAATAAAATCTTCAAATGTAAATGGTCTAAAGCGGAATTGTCATACATTCCCCTCCCAGCTTTGTTGGGGTGGGTGTTATGGTTTTGGTTATCGTTATCTAGAGGTGATCGCTGACGGTGTAATTTGCCCGGGACGAGTAAATATCAATAGAAATTGAGAAAATTACGGGTGGAATAGATAAAGAGCTCAGCAGGTATATAGAAAAGAATAACACGAGCCCCCGTTACAAATAAAGACAAAATTTAATCAAAATTTCTAACAATAAAGTTCATAAGCGAAAGTAATAATAATACATTACGATTGAAAGATAAACTTCTTTCTTTGTGACTAAACTTCTTGAACGAATTTTCGAATACCTAGAAATAATGATACCAATAGCCGATCTGATAAGTGACAGAATTTAAATCATCATTTAGATCACGTGAAATATATCGAAAACATTGTATTGTACAGTTTCATATCGTGATGGTCTTGATTCAGTCCGAATCCCACAGCGACTATCCCTTTTGACTTACTTGTGCCGGTAAGTCTGGGTCTCCTTCACTTTTGACTTTCTTTTCCAAATTTACAGGTGCCTCTTCCCTTTCGCTCCTTTCAACTTTGTGTCCACTTTGGGTTCGTAAGACGTAATACGTAGAACGTAGATCGTAGAGCGCACAACTTCGAGCTATCCCGGCCTCTCCAAAATAACAAAAAGAAACAACCTAATTCTTCCGTCACATTATACTGGGGGAATAGATCAATACCTTCCCCCTCTCGTTAAGTCAGATAAATTCTATCCTAATTTCAAATAGATTCTACGGCTATCTAGTCTAACTGGCCCTGACAGACCGTAAACAACCTCGTTTCACAAAATTAATGGTCAACTAAATGGCTATTCCAACACCCCCACCGAGACATTAGTTCCAGACTAGTCTCAATTACACAAATGAATGAAATTCCTTGCAGTACTGTATTTATACACAATCAAGTGGTTATCATACGTGAATTCATATATAGGTAGAATTCATACGGAGTCTTGCATCTCAACTAAAATAAGGCATACAATTGTAAAATACATAATTTCCACTAATAAACGAAACTATAAGTTGAACAAGTCGTCAATGTTCATATAAAGAAAAATATCATTGTACGGACTCAGATAAATGAACTCAGCACAGGTATACCATATCAAGAAATTAAATCTACGAACTTAGACAAATAAATCCATGCAAATATAAGCAAATAAATCAAACGAAGCATCATAGTAGTAACAACAAATTACATAAGATTGTTGCAAATACCTTGTTTTTCCCAAGCTCTCACTTCCAGAACGTGTCTGTCAATTTTTCCAGACAATTGCTTCCCCTGGATGATTTCTAAGATGTGAATTTCTTCTAAATTCAACTCGGAGTCCCCTTTTCAACTTCCCTCTTGTAGGAAAAAGCGTAGGCTGATTTTAAAATTTGCTATTTGCACATTTAAACCGAAGAGTTTTCATGTGAAACCACGCCCCATTCACAGCGTGACCAATCTGAATGAAATACACTTTCCGCCCGAACAATGTTGAAACAATGTAGTTCGTCTGGCAAACCTTGATTATCCAACTGATTCCTGGTAACTTTCAGACATGACAGTTTTCCATACCGATCAGAATTTGACCCCTTCCTGGTCAGTTTAAACAAACGTAGCCTTAATCAAAAATCGCTAAACTCGTGACAGAGACTACCATTCCGTGCGCTATGCCACTTTAACGTGCGCAGAACTCCATAAATCTAATTAAATCGTACACGTGTCCAACTAAATGTGTTCTACCGAGATCGACAGAAAAATTTGCTCCATTATAGGAATAGTAGGATGAACGCACCCTTGATCCAGAGAGATAGGACATGTTTGTTGACTTTTGTCAATTTCCTCTTGTGAATTTCTCGACATAAAAGTTCTACAGTCACAAATTGAGATTTGGCTCTGGCAAGTCCCTGCCAAATGTCCTTGTAGATCTTCTCTTGCAAATCGTTTGGTAATCTTTGAAGATCAATTTCTACATGGGGTTTAAATACTTGTCTTGGTGTTGTCCAATGTTTGACTCCTAGCCAAGTAGCTGGTTTCTTAAATGACATGGTAGGCTCACTTCAATGATGAGGTCCCACTAAAGGTAGGTAGCGACAATCTGGAGACCATCGAGCATGTTCCAGGTAAGCGCAATCTTTCTTTTCCCACTCGTGAAGTGACACACCACAACTGAAGCACTTGACTTTATTCCCTTCGCCCAAGCAGATCAATCCAGCTCTAGCTAATTCTTCGGGGGTAGGTCCTCCCAGATAGTTTGGCCATTTTCCTCGGAAGCTTTGGACCCGACTTTCATAGTCGCAGTATTCAGGCAAACGCACAGGGAACGAACGTTCGTCTTTCACGGGTTCATTTCAAAGAGGGTACGGTGAAATATGTAGGAGTTTGCTCAGTTTTACATGACATCCGTAGGGTGGTAGCCGTATGGTTTCATAATGATGACATCCACCATGAAAACCAGTAAAGTGAAAAGGTGTATGTTAACG
>JAECUM010010676.1:0-77906 GCA_016617855.1 Megalonaias nervosa
GACCAGATTGTGAAAAAATCTGGTCAATTAAAGAAGTTTTCATTATTAAGGCAAAAATGTTTTTTTAAAACCCTCGTAGGAACCCTTAATTTTCAAAAATAAGGTCTCTACAAAGTTGTAGGGTTCACCCTCTCTGCTGCTGGAGCAGAACGACTCGGCTTACCGGGAACATGCTCGATGGTCTCCTCATTGTCTCTACCTACCTTTAGTGGGACCTAGTCATTGAAGTGGCATACCATTTAAGAAACCAGCTTGGCTAGGAGTCAGACGTTGGACAATACCTAGACAAGTATTTAAACCCCATTTAAAAATAATATTCATAGATTACCAAATGAATTGCAAGAGAAGATCTACAAGGAAATTTCGCAGGGACTTGCCACAGCGAGATCTGGTGACTGAGGAACATTTATGTCGAGAAATTCATAAGAGGAAATTGACAAAAGTCAACAAACAAGTTAGGTTTCTCTGGATCAAGCGTGCTTTCATCCAAATATTCCGCTTTAGACCGTTTACATCAGAAGATTTTATTACCCTTTATGACCGTTACCCTGAATGGCTGTGGTCAGAAATGACTCACTTCGTCCGTCACTTTCGCTCTAGGAGAAGGTTTTGAATAAAATAAGCACAATTAGAAGTGATCCCCAACGTGGGTATAAATACTGACTGACATGGTGATGGATGCTTTACAAGAGACCATTCGTGGTTTGCCTGTGGAGTTGAGAGAACGCATTTACCGAGAGTTGGTCAAAATATAAGCTAAACGCAAAGAACAATTGCATCCATTACGTCACCGATGTTTGAACCACTGGTACCTAAATGCTGTAAGAGGATTGATTCATGTGAAAGCGTTCCAGTGGTCAGACATTGTTCACCTCTACGAGGACCAGAAGACTTAGGTTGCTACTAATCCTTTTACTTACAACTTGGCCATACTACAACGAATTCCAGAGGAATAGGTAGAAGATTACCAAAATCTTTTACGCTATCAAATTTTGTCTGTAGAGGAAAATTCTGTGCGGTGTGCAGCGTGTTAACTACTGACAAAAAAATTTGGATTCGCTACTGGAGTACGATGAGCTCTGTGCAAAAAGTACACTTATTGCCTTCGACAAAAGAAAGACATTGCTGTGAATGTCTAGTTTAGAAGAGTACATTCAGAATCTACCTCTGGAGTTGAGAGAACGCATTTAGCGAGAGTTGGTCAAAATACAAGTGAAACGCAAAGAACAATTGGATCCATTACGTCACCGATGTCTGAACCACTAAATCTAAATGCTATAATAACTGCATTGAAAATGTTCAAGTGGTTACACATTGATCAGCTACTCTCGGACGATAAGGATTGGATTGTTGCTAGTGATTTTTTTTGCTACAAGGTAGACATACTGCAACTAATTCCAGAAGAAGTGCTAGAGGATTACCAAAATCTTTTACACAAGGTAAACTTAGTTCAAGAGGAAACTTCTGAACGGTGTGTGATGTGCATGTTAGTGACTAATTCATTTAGTTTCGCCACTGGAGTACGATCATCTCTGTGCAGAAAGTACACTTATTGCTTCCGACAAAAGAGATTATAAAAACAGGCTACAATGCCATGACCTTTATCATTCGTGATACAACAAATTCCGTGGATGGAAATCAACGTCAGTATTCAAACGGTGGAGGATTACCATCGCATTTGACAAAGACTGTATCCATTGAATTGGGGTCGACGTGTGGTGAGTGTCTTAGTGACTTGCTTTCTGCGATTTCGTTTACCAGCCGATTCCTTGTGGCCTCTTTACGAAAAGTACATACCACCCAAAACATAAAAGTGCTCCCTTTAAATGTACACGAGAGACTCACTCTGTTAAAAGCCTTGCGCTTTCATCTCGATACTTCTCGACCTCTACGGAAAAAAAAGATTCGTCAAGTTTTAGGTACTGAAGATGTGTACGATGATGTGTGTGTAGCTTGTGACTTACACCCTCACTGGAAAGATGTACGTGACTGGAAAAGGTTGGGCTTTGAGGCTTGGACAAAATAAGTGGCACACTATGCCCAAGATTTCCAATCCTGACTTCAAACGTTCAGTGAAAAAAGTAACTTTTTAGGCTGTATTAGTAACAGTACCAGAAGAACCCGTCACAGAGGAAAACCACTCCCTTCAGGACAGGACCGTCATTGACATTCCCGAAAGGCCATTCCGGAAGGACCACTGTGTGACGTTCCAAGTGTAGAGACTCTAAGAACATTACACACTGTCCCTAGGACACCACACCCAAAAATGTTGTACAGAGACTTGTTTATATTCCACTTTGATCATTGTGATGTGTATTTTGTCCATGTACTTAACCATTTGGTTTTTATGTATTTTTGTCTTTCGTGTTCACATTCAAAGTTTGCAATAAACGTGTCCTGAAGAAAGTATAAAAACTCTTCTCTTGTGTCTCTTCGTGTCAAAAGTGACATTCCTTACACTACTATGGCTACCTCTACTGTCTCTGCTCACTCTTCCTCCACTTTCAAAGTCATTGACGAACACTTAGGTCGTGCCAGTTGGGAGGCCTTGTATCTTCGGCATCCCTTTAACATATTAATTGCCGGACACAGCGGTTCAGGCAAAACCGAATTTGTCAAACGATTGATCGAACATAAACATCCTGTGATCGATCGTCCTCCTCAACCGATCGTGTGGTGTTACAAAGAGTGGCAATCGGCGTACAGCCTGCTGCGAGAAAGTCAAGGCGATTCCATCGTGTTTGTAGAAGGCATTCATGGCGAAGACGACGGGATCGTGTCTGAGCCCAGTCAAACACATCTGGTCATCTTCGACATCTTAGGACAAGACGAAAAAGAAATTAAACTGGTTCACGCGCAAAGGGCATCATCGCAATGCCAGTGTCATTTACATCACCCAAAATTTGTTTCAGCAAAGTAAAGCCCATTGCACCATCAGTCTCAATGCTCATTACGTGGTCTTGTTTCAAAGCCACAGAGATAAATCGCAAGTGCAAGTCTTCGCTAAACAGTTAGGAACGCCTTGGCTGACTCATGCGTACGACGATGCCACTCAAATCCCACACGCTTATTTACTTGTGGATTTAAAACCCACCCACCCCCCTATTATTTGCGATTTCGTTCCCATCTGTTTCACCACTGGTGCCAAGACGGAGGGCATATCGTGTACACGTCCGCGTCGTGGACGTAACAACAACAACAAAACAAAAATGTCTATAAAAACCTCGGTGACATTGGGGCTGTCTGACATTGCGTAAACATGACGTACCTTCAGTCTCATCTTCCCGTCAGATTGATTCGTGCCTTGTATGGCATCAGACGCGAAATAAATCCACAAATACGTGCTCGTGTCTTAGAAGCCAGTCTCAAATAAGTCTTACGATGGTTTACGGTGACAGCACGTCAATTACTGCAAGGCATCATTCACATGCCACATCAAACCAAACGCTTTTTTGAGAGAAACAAAGTAGCCTTGACGCTACTGGCCGATCCCCGCATCGACACTCAAACCAAAAAGCAAATAATTTTGAAACCTAGAGGAATCGGTTATCTAGGAGGTGTCATCATTTGCTCCCTCTTAAAATTGGATCCCAATGCCCCCGAAGTCCTCCCCAAGAAAAAGCCATTCCCGACGTACAAAGAATAAAAGGGACAGCGGTGTCAAGACCAGGTCACAGCCTCAGAAAAAGATAAGTCCACAGAAAAGACCCCAGAAAACAGCTTCTACCCGGAAGAGAAGCACTGCAGGCAGAACACATCCTTACATTCGCAAAGCACGACCTGCAGCGACGGTGACCGCGTCTCCAGTAGCCTCAGGTTCTTCCACTTCTCCGTTGCTGGTGATGCCAGCCAAACCCAATTTGACACATGTTCTTCCTAATTTCCAAGAACTTCTCCTTCAGCGGTGAAAACCTCCTCCTTTTTAGCGGCAGTGGCCGTTGCTCACAAAGTACCTGCCCCCAAAATCAAAGTCCAGGAGAGACAGGGCATGTTACAGAGTTTACTGGATTTATCCAAGCAAGAACTGTCCCTATTAAGTCCGTTGCGAAGTCGTAAACGTCGAGTGATGCCTGTCATCAAGTTAATACGACGTAAAGACAACCAGTGGTGAGGTATTCGAGTATAAAAAAAGACCTGAGGTAAGCAATGGGGACCAGTGTTTTGTGCTCCTGAACGTCTACGCCTGAAAAGACGCAGACGTCCAAAGAAAAAGAGAAGCAACCAAAGGGGAGGATATTTTTTGTCAAATAATATCAGACAAATAACATAAAAGGACGCATGTCAAGCGATGGACTTCAGTGTATTTTTACTCCTGAACCAAAATGATGTCCCCTAAAGAAGTGCACATCACTCTCTTGCCAAAAAAGGAAAGAAAAGGAAAGGACTGCCTCTTTGTTTAGCCAAACATTGGGACGTGTTGTCCGTCCTGTCCAAAGCTCCTCCGCCCATACGAAAACAACTGTAAAGACGTCATTCATACTGTGAGCGAATGTTGTCTAAATGTCTTGCAAGGAACGATACCTTTGTCTAAACACCAGAAAGAATGCTTAGCCAAACATCGACACGATCTTCGTCAAATGGTCCAACATAAAAATACCCATCCGTCAAAAGAAAATGATGTTGGTGCAGCTCGGAGGATTTTTATCCCTGATAGGAGCCATGCTCGGAGAACTCCTAGGAGGTGTTTTACCGATGGGTCCAAGATAAAAAGGGTCAAGAAGTAAAAGGGCTCTCTGGATTCAAAAGGTCTCAGACGTGACCATTGGAATCCGATGGAAGGTCGAAAACTGGCTTTAGTACCTTACAAAAGATGTACGGGATACCATCGTTGGCAAGAACAACAAATCCCGCATTTACCTCCCAATCCTCATTTGACCGAGATGTCCCAGTTACAACACGAATTGCAATCGTTGATGGATTGCAGCGATTTGTCAGAAACGGAAAAATCACAAAGGTACGGTCAACTGTTGCAACAACTGCAACTCTTTCACCAGAAAACTATAGACGAAACAGCTCTACCAACTCTGAAAGATTTTCGGACACTGATGAAAAGTTCATCACCACCACTACCACCACCCCATCCAACCCCAATGGTCACGACAGACGCAGCCCCACGGATGCCTGAGGAAGGAGAGGCACGAGAAGTCTTTCAAACACCGTCAGGAGTTCCCATTCCCAGTAAGATTGCAGGGGGCTTGTTGACCCCTTCCCCTACACACCAACGAGAAGAACTTACAGCTTGGGTTAAAAAGATGATGTTCACTCCTCCTTCGACAGAAGTGAAAAAGAAGGTAGGGAAACCAGAAGTAAAAAAGGAAAAGAAGACAAAAGCTATCCCATTACCACCACCAACACCACCACTACATTCGAATTCTACTCCCGTGGAATATCGGACACTTAAAGCCGTTTCTACCCCCCCCCTCGCCAAATCCAGAGTAGCATCAGAAAGAGTGGATAACCTACTCAAACATGGAGAAGGTGTTAGCCAGCATTTACTACGATCCATCCGATCCTGCAGGTTACGGAGGAGTTCAGAAATTGTATCGTGCTGCCAAAACTCGACTGAAAAGTGTCCGTTTACCTCAAGTGCAACGATGGTTACAAGAACAAGCCACGTACACATTACACAAATCCATTCGAAGAAAATTTTCCAGAAGTCGTCCCCGAGTGGAGGGCATCGATCATCGATGACAAGCCGATTTCGCCGATGTCTCTCATTTGGCTACCTACAATCGTGGCTACAAATATTTGTTTTGTGTCATCGACGTCTTTTCCAAATTTGCTTGGGTCGTGCCATTGACTTCCAAATCAAGCACTGAGTTAGTGCGATCCCTCAGACTGGTATTGAAACAAAGTGGCCGTCACTTTCTCCGATAGCAAATCGACAAAGGCACCGAATTTCTGAACCAAGCTTTCCAAAAAGAATTAAAGAAACGTGACATTCAGTTTTCCACCACCGAGAATCCCGAAATCAGAGCAAGCATCGTGGAACGTTTTCAACGCACCTTGAAAGAACGCATGTGGAAATATTTTACGCATCAACACACTCTCAAGTACATCGACGTCTTACCGCACCTAGACTAAGCGTACAACCAATCTTACCATCGGAGCATCGGACGTATTCCCCAAGTAGTGACTCCCGAGAACGAAGTGACCGTCCTTGAGCGCCTGTTTGGTACGTCCCCGACTGTGACTGTCCCCAAGAAAGGTGGACCGTTGACTACGGAAGAATGGGTGCACATTGGCAAAACCAAACCCACTTTCGACAAAGGTTACTTTCCCAACTGGACCCCCGAATTGTTTCGTGTCACTAAACGAGTGCATGGCCGTCATCCTTCCGTCTATAAATTGGAAGACATGAACGGCGAAGTGTTAAAAGGAATGTTTTACTTGCCCGAGTTACAACGTGTGGCCTAAAAAGAAGACGAAGTGTACGACATCGAAAGCATTCTCGATCAAATAATCCGAAAAGTGGGAAAACGAGGTGTCAAAGAAGTCAAAGTGCGTTGGAAACGATATCCTCCCAGTTTTAACTCTTGGATCAACGCTTCGCAAATCATCGACTATAAAAAGAAGTGACCATTATGCCCTTCAACACAGCCTCAGCTACCACATTGACCACTCCTCACCGAGTTCTGTGGAAGATCTACAACAGCAACCCTTGTGGGTGTGGTGTGGAGAACATGTGCCTAAAACACAAATCGTCTTTTTCTGCCAAATCTTTGTGGCGTATTGTGTCATCGGTGCTGCCATTGCCAATTTGAGTTGCAACAAGGAGACAAACAACTGTGGACCATTTTACCGAGCAGTTGCATCGGTTACCTTCTCTCCTATCCGTCCCTAAAATAATCTTCTAACGGGAACAACGGGAATATTGGGTCTAACGTCAGTCGCCCTTCCAAAAGTGACCACCCCAACAACAATCCTCTTTTAAACACTCCTCTGATCTCCACCGACCCCTAGGACAGGAGAACTCTGGAAGTATGAATAACCAATTTTACTTGACGTTACCGAGTGACAGTTCCATGGATGTTTTTCCCAATAACACCTTGTGCTGTTTCACGACCAAAGTACTTCAGGCCATCCAAATGGATCACGAAGCCCATTGGGAAGCGGCTTTGGTGGAAACGATTCACCCTATACAAATCCAAAACATCACTGAAAATCAGAACACTTTCCACGTCGAAATCATGAACGATCAAGTGCAACAAGAGATAAATAAAACTGGGTTTTCAGGTGGCACACAGTCAGCAAGCAATCCATCATTCAGCATCTATACTTGAACATTTCAGCAGGCGGTGAACATTTGGTTGACACGATTACTGACAGATTCGAGGCATCGCTTGGTAGAGCCCTGAACAGAGCCAAAAAAAAAAAAGGGTTAAGATTGAGTACCATAAAGTAGCTCGTCGGCTAATGGTGAGATTTCAGGATACCGACACATTGTCAGTCAGGTTTAATGGTAGTTTGTTTGAAATCTTGGGTTTGACATCCACAGATGGTAGCACAGAATCTGAGCCCGAAGATCAACAGTAATATAGATTTTTACAGGGCTTTTGGATCCCCAGTAGAACTGAACGAAGGATTAAATTTGATTTTTGTGTACTCCGATGTGGTGGAGTACAACGTGGTGGGACACACATCCGCACCTTTACTGCGCGTCATTCCTTTCAAAGTAGATTCTACCACAAACACTGACGAGGAAGGTGAAAACACCTATCACGTTCACCGCGAATTTGTACATCCTTGTTATTTGCCCGTCAGTAATTCGTATTTCGACACTGTCAACATTGGTGTAAAAGGAGATCTGGGACAGAATATTCCATTCTCCAAAGGGAAAGTCACGGTGAAACACCATTTTCGAAAACGATAACGCTAACAACTTGTAAGTCATGTATCCTGTGTACCGAGGAGTCGCTCGACAGCGAGGACATGGTTGAGGAGATATGCTGAAATCGGCCTTTCATCCGGTGGCCCCCGTTTTGAAACCGATGGTGACACGAGGATTGCACGCCTTGAAAGATGCCACTTAGACGCAAGGCAAAGAATTTCTCCACAATGTCATCATCGACAAACAAAATCCCAAAGAAGCCTTCTTGAGAGCAGGCAAAAATGTCTTGCTTCAAAGAGGCAAAGACATTCTGGGTCGGCGAGAAACTCTGATTAATGCCCTCGACGCTGCCGAGTCAGACATTCCTTCTTCTCTAGCGCCACAGCAAGGACAAGGCAGAAAGAGACGAAGACGAAGACTCACTGCAGAGGACTTCACAACCCCAGAGCTAGAAAGAATCAGAAAAGACGAACCGTCTGAGATCTAGACGTTTTTGATTATTAAAAAAGATCAGAGAGAGAAAGAAAGAAAGAAAATGATGCACCGAGAGTCTTGTGTCTGTTACAAGTCGGAACTGGATCTGTTTGCCATGCCAGCCATCATGATGACGTTCCAAGAATTCCAATGGGTCGAACTTCATCCCGTCTCCTCTTTTAAGGGCTCTGGATCAGCCCCCGTCGAATTTGAAATCAAAGGACAGCCCAAAAAATACATCGATCTGAATAGCAGTTACTTTTACTTGAAAGTCAAAGTAGTCGAAGGGACCGTACTGAGGATCTAGAAGACGAGGACGAAGTATCCCCAGTCAATAATTTCATGCATTCCTTGTTCAGCTCAGTGGATTTGTAGTTGAATAACAAAATAATCAGCAGCAGCATGGATACTTACCCCTTATCGAGAGTACCTGGAAAATCTCTTGACGTACGGAACAGAGGCCAAGAACACACATCTGGATACCTGGATGTTATTGAAACCTGACACGCCGGGCACGTTCAAAAGCATAGATGACAACAATGTGGGGTTTAAAGACCGTAAAGAAAAAATTGCTAGAAGGTGTAGTTTAGAACTGATGGATCGTTTGCATTTGGACATGTGGTTGCAAGAGAAGTATTTGCTGAACGGCGTGGATGTCCGCCTGAGACTGAATAGAAGCAGTGCTACTATCCATTTGATGCACGAAGCTGTTGCTACCAATTACAAAACCATCATCCAAGAAGCCAGACTCTACGTACGACGCGTGGAAGTGTTACCTAAAGTGGGAAACGACATCAGTCACACTCTGAGCAGAACGACCGCCAAGTATCCAATACGACGTGTGGAAGTGAAAACCTTCACCATTCCCGCTAACCAGCGATCCACGATCGAAGATCATCTGTTCCAAGGACAGCTATCCAAACATTTAATCATTGGTATCGTCGAAAATTCAACCTTCAACGGAGCCTACCATGAAAATCCTTTCGAGTTCCGCCACTTCGACGAGTCCAAGATCGAAGTCAGTCGCGATGGCAAGACCCTGTGTACCAGACCCTTCGAACCTGACTTTGCCCAGAACAATTACTTGAGGTCGTACTTGTCCCAGTACGAAGCCACAGGACAGTTAGGGACCAACACCAGTCACGGCATTTCGTACAAGGATTATACAGAAGGCTATGTTTTGTGGCCTTTTGATTTCACTCCAGACCAAGGCAGCGAAGAGGGACATTTCCACCCTATAAAATCCGGCCAGATTCGTGTGGAACTTCAGTTTAAAGGACCGATGAAGGACACAGTGAATGTCATCTTATATGCCGATTTCGATAATACCATAGAAATCAACAGTTTGAGAGAAGTTATTCTAGACTATTAGAAGCTATGAAAGACATTTATCCCTCTTTGAACGGATGAGAATCTATGGAAATGGAATGGGAGGATAACATGGAAACAGAATCCCTAGTCAAAGACGAAGAGGACGAGGTGGTCATGTAAAGATGGCCAGAACAAGAACAATATTTTGTCTCCTGTTTCGCCAAACACCTGGCAGATAAAATTACGGAATTGGTCAAGAAAGATTGCTATGGATGTCAAAACGATCATCCCAGTCAAATTCAACACGATAAATGTCTGATGCTGAGTCAAGAAGAAAAACTGGACGAGTATCTCGACGACGCTTGGAGTCTCATCTCAGACGAAGCAGTGTTGCATCAATGGTATAAAGACTTGCGTGATCATTCCTGCCCTCCACTGACTACTCTGGAGATCTATCGCATCGAAGCTCTCATGGCTCAGAGTGCGGAGACGAGGCGAAGAAACGGCTACTTGACAGAGCGTTTCAAACAAAAAGTCAGAATTGAATTGATGACTTATCATTACCTGTGAAAACAATGGATACCTGGGAACTTTATTACCTTTTGAACAACAGTTCGTATCCTGCTTCTTGGAATCCTGTCGTGTGTGCTAAAGATGAACTACCTCATCGCAAACCTCAAGACCATCAAGTTTACGTCATCAATACGGACGACAGTCATCTCCCAGGAATCAACTGGGTAGCCGTCTACTTCCCTAAGGAGGATTGTGTGGAGTATTTTGATTCGTATGGATTACCACCTTTAGAAGACGACATCATCGACTTTATGAGAAGAAATGCCCAGACGACACGATTCAATAATGTGAAATTACAAGGCACAGATTCCATGGTGTGTGGACAATATTGTATTTTCTTTATCAACGCAGTCTTGGATATCCTTTAGAACATTTAGTGACTTATTTTGATCGTCACTCTTCTAGAAACGATGAGAAAGTAGATCGATGGTTTTGTGACCGTTATGGCTATCTTTTGTCTTTAGCTAGGAAACGTAGTGTACATCAATGGCCTCATGGCTTCCATCAGTGGAAATCTAACTTGAATTCACTACGTTGTCAATCTTGTAAAAAGTTTGATATTATTACTTGTTAGCTGTTAGTTGTTTGTTGAATAAAAAATTTTATGTTTTGAAAAAATGTGTCTGTCTTTTGTTTTCAAACAATTTTATCATTATAAATGCTCTTTGACTTCTCTCTATCCCTCACCATGAAATTAGCTATCATAGCGTTCCTACACAACAAAAAAATCGTAGGCATGTTTTCTATCGCGTCCGCGTTTGAGTCATATAAAATAAGGCAGTCTCCAGTCTGACCATCCATTGTTGACTCGTCAACCTACGAAGATGCCTTCCAGACTAGCCAAGCCCAACGAAGCTTACGTGGCAGTCAAAACTTGATACCGAAGCCTGAATAGATAGAGAATGTCAGGATGTTAACAACAGCCCAAGACCTGATAGAAGATGTCTTCAGAGAGGAAATCAAGAAAGAGCAAGAAGAGTGGACAGAGAAGTATCGACTTCAGAAGCAGCAGAGAGAACTCCAACAACATCATCATCAGCAGCAACAACATCAGCAGAAGCCAGACAGAGGTTTTGTCGACTGTCGTGTAGACACGAAAAAGTTCTCCTTCTCTTTTCACAGATGCAGACCCTATCCTGTAGGAAAGCCTGCCGCCAGACGGAGACGCAATCTTAGAGAATAAAAGATTGCCATAACTCCCCGTCAACACAAAAGCCCTTTTCAGAGCTCCCCTAACACTCTAGAAATGAGATACTAGTAAAATTGCCAAAATCTGTGTGTATGATAAAAAATATAAAGTGTGTCTATAAGCACTTCGTTTCGTTGTTTTATGTCAAACATAATAGAAGTGTGTCTATCCACACTTCGTTTCTGACTGAGGAGACCCACCGAACAACCCGTCGAAACCAACTAACTACAATTAACAACAACAGCAGAGCTGGTGCTAGTAGAACAGTACGTCGGCTAGGACCATGCTGGAGAGGATTTGTGTACTTTGAAGGTTGGGACTAGTGGATAAAAAGTTGAACTTGCGAGATAGCAGCCCTGGACCAAACATACCCAAGTTTAAGCAGTATGCATCTTGCAAAGAATGCCCGAACAGGAATGCACCTGCATAGAGTGCAATTGCTGCTGAACAAGGGGAGTCTGAAATTCAGGGCTGCCCATACTACGAAAAGCTCGCGACATGGATTCAGTTTTGAAAAGGCCGAGCAACCATTCAAATTGCCTGAATGAGTATACGGTTTTCTATTTGGCTGGAATACCATTTTAGATAATATCTCTATGTTGTAGCTCAAATTTGATCCTTTTGTTACCACCATTAAAATTCTTTCCACGTTTATTATGCGTGATACAAAAGACATGAGTCATTTTGACTTAGCTGATTGGTATTTTCTACAAATATTTATGTACACTCTGTACACTAAATTCCAACTACGAATGTAATCAATAATCAAATTTAGAAACTTATTTGATTTGGTTAATTGCACAGGTGGCTCACACATTATTGGATTATTTTAATGTCCATTAGTATAACTTGACTGAATTTGAAAAATTAAGTACGGACTGGCGTTTCAGGGCTCTGACAACATCCACTGCGTTCGCGCCAGCTGCCGAGTTCCTTTCCTCCTTTGCATCGCTCGGACTCTCGTACTAGACGGAGATGTAGAACGATTTCCACCCGTCTAAACACCAGGTGCCCCGATGAGACGTCATAGTCGCCGACCAATCGCGACTGGCGTCTCATACTGCTTCGGTTGACACCTGGTAGTGCTGTAGGTTGGACTACACACTAAATTTTCTTGAGTGCGTGTTGGGTCTATTCCCAATCAAGATAGCCTCAGAACGCTAGCTGGTGCTGTGGAGGTTCTGGCTGTGAGTGCATGGTATGACATGCTGCATGGGCGGGCTGGAGACCCTACTGGATGAAGAAAGATAGTCCGGTAGTTCCTGCATGCCAACGAGTCTCCTCTTCTACTGAGGAGTGTACTGTTGAGGTTAAAAGTTAAGCACTTTACCCTTCAGTATTCAAGTCAATTCACCAGCTGACGTATTCAATCAGGTCGTTTGGGACTTAGTTGATCCACGACCTGATGGCTTAATTATCAGCACTCTTTGAGTGCAGTAATGCCTGGGGATGAGGCACGAATTCCTTCCCCCAGGAATAATTAGCAACCTGCTGTGCTGGCGTTAACAAGGGGCACATGCACTTAATGTGCGAACGCCTCTATAATCCAAAGTTCAGTTCAGTTCGGTCTGGCTACCCATCGTTGACGTATCAACATTGAAGATGAATAACAGAACTGCAAAGTTACCGGAGCTCCAAATGCACCTGGAGTATACCAGGCGGCTGCTAGACGAACTGGCCATGGAGGCAATACAGGAGGAAGCCAGAATAGAAGAAAAAGAAGGAGAGAAGAAGGAAAGGATCCTGCCACACCTCATACTGAGGCCTCAGTGTGAGGGGAAACCTGAGGTGAGGACACCAATGCCTCCACAGGCAATAGCACCACCACCAGCACAGGCACGTCAGTTATAGCTACAGCCACAACAACCAGTATACAGCGTCCACAGGAGGCAAGGAAGCCTGATCATCATCCCCGGGTCTGGCAAAGAAGACAGAGGGAACAAGTCTTCACTATCCCTCAAACTGTGGAGTAGGATAGTGAAGCCAATCAGCCTCCCTCTGCGCTCCTAACCACAAACATCAATTGGGAGCATGACTGGAGCAGACGATGCGTGTGTAGGGCTTGACCTGGAAGGTGCCTACATTAACCGGGTGCATATGAAGTCCTAAAAAAAACAGCCCTTCTCAGGGCTAACCAGATCTCTAGAAAGAGACTATTCAAGTTGCCAATTTGTGTGAATGTAAAGTAGTGTGACTATAAACACTAACTCCTTTACTGATGTGTGTGTGTGTGTGTGTGTGTGTGTGTGTGTGTGTGTGTGTGTGTACCTGTGTGGATAGTAGATATGGTGTTTTTCTCTTCTCTTCCCTTATGTGTGGAAAGTAGAAATGGTGTTTTTTTCGTCTCTTCCCTTCTGTGTGGATAGTAGATATTGGGGTTTTTGATAGTAGATATGGTGGGTTTTTTTTAGATATTGGGGTTTTGGATAGTAGATATGGGTGAGGTTTTTTTATAGTAGATATATGTTTTTTTTCTTCGTCCCCTTCTGTGTGGATAGTAAATATTATTTTTTTTCCCCCTCCCTTTCTATGTGGATAGTATATATGGGTGTGGATAGTAGAAATGGTGTTTTTTTTTTTCTTCCTCCCCTTTTGTGTGGATATTATTTAATATGTGAAGTGAGTGTAAGGGATGTTATCCTTCACGTCCATGCTTCACGTATATAAACGGAGCGGTCGTCAGTCTAGCTACGCAGCGTTGGCCAGTCAACACATCTGAAAATGTATTTATTTAACAACTTCAAAGACAGTTGGTATTGGATGTTTGATGCAGCCTATGTGGTGGAAAGGCTTGAACATGAATGGAGGTATCCAGTTACCAAAGACTTTGTGACAAGTCAAGTCACCAGCCTGAAGGTTACCAGGGATCTAGTAAAAGGCATGATAGAGGAGGAAGTGGAAAAATTAAGAGGCTCCATTCAGCCTAAGTATATTAGAGTGGGAACATTGAAGCAGGCCCTTGATAATGTGATCAAAGTGAGGTGGTTTTTTTTTTTTGCAAGAAATAGCGAATTTCAGAGAGTGGTCTTTTGTCAAGTAGGGATTAGAGCAATTAAAGAAATCAGAAGAAAAGATGAGAAAGGCGATGGAAGAAGAGGTGAAGAAGATCAAAGATACCTGGGCTAAGGAGAGAAAGGATAAAGAAAACAGGAAGAAAAAAGAGGTCTTTGAGATACTGAACGAAAACTGGATCATGGTGCAGGAAAAGTTTAGATCCATGGGACATCCTGACTAGATACCAGACCATGAAAAGAAGAAGAAAGGAATCATAGAGAAAAGTGAGGAGATGGTGGAAGAACCGGAGAAAATAGAAGAAGAACCCAAAGGCCCTTTTCAGGGCACTCCACTGCCTGGAAAAGATTTGCTGTCTTTGCGATGCATGTGAATTTGTCTGTCTATGTCTCTATACATGTTTCTATGTCTATGTCTCTACTGTATTTGTCCCTACATAGAGTAGTGCGTATTCAGGTCAGCCTCTTGCAACATTGTTGCCAGTGTTCTGCCCGATTGAGGTCAGCCAATTGCAACATTGTTGCCAATGTCCAGTACCGTGACGTCACCTCTCTCCAATTCCTATTGACCCTAGACAGGCCCAATCGATTGGCGCTATACATTCCCTATGTTAAATTCCCCATGTTAAAGTCCCAAAGACACCTTTACGACTGGATTTTCCATAGACCCTATTTCGTCCCCCCTTCCCTTTCACTAATCTTGTCTCCACTGATTGTTTTATAGTGCCTGGGCATAATTCCACAGTTCTCTTCAAAAATAAAATCAAAGTAGGCTGGTAACTTATCACGGTAGAAATTGGTGATCTCCATAAATCCGGCATTCGTCTGTCTTTGTATTAAGTTACAGCTCTTCACAGATAGCTCATTCACATCGTTATTTGTCATATCTGAAAATTTCATGTTAATACAACTAAATCTTGAGTTTGTAACATTGAATAAATAAATGATTTAACGTGCACATCAGTACTATACAGGGTTAGTACCAACCTTATGGGAGTAAAGTGTCTTTGTAAAGACACTCCATGGCAGCCATCCTGGGCAGGCCTGTGCAGAATTTGACCCCGTTAGTGAGTCTGCATGCTAACCATGAATCCGTATATTTCAGAAACAAACCATGTCATGAAGACGCAGAAAAAGGTTTTGTTATTCACTGAAACCTTTTCTTGGCACGAATATAGGAATTGTCTTCTGACTCTGCCAATCTGATTAAAATCAGATCTCTACAGTCCTATGTGGAGATCTGAGGGACACCAAAAGGAGCTCATGTTCTGTTGTCCTCGGGATTTATTAATCATATAACAACTTTAAAATGTCTGAACTCATTCGGAACTGATCGTTACTAATTTATTGATGCAGCATCGACCCTGTGATTCGGTGGTTGCTTCCACGGCATATGGTTCAAATAATAGTGGCCCGGCAATTTTTACATAATGAACGGAGATAAGTTATATATGGCTCTGCTGATAATATGACTCCATTATAGTTCCTGCCCATCTATGGGACCATATGTGGTAAGAAAAACAACAGATTTTGTTCTGTTGTGGTAATATCAGTATAGTTACGATAATCGATACATTGGCACGCATGTGTATCATTGCTTCAAAAGTTTATTTGGTCCCTTGGAAGATTGTATGGTGCCTGCTGCGTCTTCATTAGATTTCTTTGCTTTGTTACGTCGTGGTTAATTTACTGATTACTATCCGGGACTTCAACGTTGCTGGTTATAAGGTAGCTCTAGAGGGCAACAAACCATCAATATCATGATGATTGATGGCTTAGCAGGAGATGAAAAAGAACCGGCTGACTTGGTTGAGCGCCTCGACACAACCTCCACAGCATACGGTATGGAGATTAGCGCCGAAAAAAAAAAACTGACGACAAACAACACCAACGGCATTAGTGCAGAAATAAAGGTCAGTGGACAGAAGCTGGAAAGAGTCACAAGCATCAAGTACTTGGGATCAATTATCACAGATGTGGGCTCCAAACCAGAACTACTTTGTCATATCCATCTTTCTGTATGCTTGTGAAACATGGACGCTCACATCAGATCCACAAAGGATTCAAACCTTCGAAATGAGATGCTACCGCAAGATCTTGGGCATCTCATATATTGACCATGTAACCAACGAAGAAGTCCACAACAGGATCCAACGAGCCATCAGATCCTATGAAGACCTCTTGACCACTGTAAAAAAGCCCAAACTGAAGTGGTACGGTCATGTCTCAAGATCATCTGGACTGGCAAAAACAATCTTGCAAGGCACAGTGCGAGGGTGCAGAAGAAGAGGAAGACAGAAAAAGACAACATTAAGGAGTGGACAGGCATGGGATTTGGAGATTCCCAAAGGGTTGTAGAGAACAGGGAAAGATGGAGAGAATTGGTTGTAAAGTCAACTGTGGTGCCCTAACGACCTCTTAGGTTAAGGGATTGATGATGATGATGATGAGAGGGCAAGAAAGTCCGATCTAATCCCATATGGGCTGCTGATTAGACTTTTCCAGTGGATAACTTAACTTTCCCTTGGGAGTTGGAAATAATTATCTAGCGATCCGTGGTAGGATGTAATGTCTTAGTCTACTGTTCCACTATTTACTGCAGTCGGTATTAATCCACTTCATAGATCAGTATTTCTGGAGAAGTTACATCTGCTCTTACGTGTATTATGCGATCCAGACAGATATTTGCGTTACATCAGGACCTCGAATGCCTCCATTCTACACGCGAATCAGGCTATGTGTAGACTACCCGTTTCTATACGCATACACTAGTACGAGCAATTTCAGCCAAAGTGTTTATTTTGTAGAAGTATTTGTGCACTCACTGAGGGTTAGTGTATGGTGTATGTCTGTGTATTAATTTCGGATATGGTCATTCAGATTCTTAGGTGTTTGTGTATTTCTTTTGGATGTGATAATACAGATTCTTTGGTGTGTGTCAGTGTATTATTTTCGGATATCTCGGAGATTTTTTAGAGGGATATAATTCTCGAAAGTGAGCAAGCAGATTCCGTCTATCTTGCTAAGTATTTCTGTATTCGTTGAAAGTTCTACAGTTCTTTCTATGGAGTGGATCATCAGATTCGTTTTCACCGTAAGGTGTATTATGGATCAGAAGTGGGTTTATCCATGTTTGCATCATGCTTTGTTTATTTTCTGTAAGGTACTATTTTATCCTATTGGACTCCTATAGTTCAGTCGGTCAACTGACTGTGAATTACAGGCCTGTTTCTTGACTGTATGAATTATTTAACTTGGTCAATTTTATTGTGGATGCTCAATGGCACTTTGTGACATTCGTGAAAGTATTTGTCACGAAACATCCTTGCTGCTAAACTATACGGAGTGTTAGAATTTTCCCTACTCCCACAAAGTACTACATTTTAGGCACTTACCCAAACACGGGACAAGCTGCGAATATCATTTGCAGCTCAGAATGTAGATGTTTTGTTTCGTTTCTTTCGTTTATGACTTTCTCTCATATTATTGCGACACATCATTGCTTCCAGCTGGTATATAACAATATAGTGTTTAGAGTCTGGTTTTCACCCACATCTGCTATATTTTAGGCATAACCCCTGAAAACGCAGTGAACATCATGGCAAGTGTCATAAGGGTATTATTAATTGTTTCTCATTCACAATTGTTCATGTATATGCCTTAATGTAGTATGACTTCATGTTTCCTTGTTTGCTTATATTGTTTGTTTTTCATGATTATATTTGTTTGTTTTTCATGCTAATATTAACAAAACTGCGGGTACTTCTCCTCCCATAAAAGTCTGATCCTTGGGGGCTCTCCCTTGCATCCAGTTGTTCCCTTTGCAGCATTCAGCGTTGTTTGGGAGTTCTGTCGGCAATCCATTTCACTTACTGACATAAGTTGTGGTGACTCTTCCTCCATATAGCCGCAGAATTCTTCCTTAACAGTTATATCAGTCAGTGGCATAGTCGGCCTCAAACATCGGCATTTCTGCCTTGACGATTATGTCATCCAGTCATACTGGCTATTTGTTTACCAAATCCCTATATATACAGATTTTCATTTGACCTGGGACGCAATAGAATGTTCTGCAAAACTAATAATTCCAATGGAAAATCCACTAACTCATAAACAAGGTTAAGGCTAGAAATCAAATTCTAGTAAAGATCTTGTTTACAACCTATAATCATGGACAAAAGTCAGGTATGCAAAACACTCTATCCACAATCCTTAATCGCGGATAAAAGTCAAGCACACAATATAAATTAAATACATATAACAGTGGTCACTTCCACTGATGTATACGAAAATATTTCATTGGCTCGTTGACGACATATTTTTAATGCATATTTGCTTTGATGTCATCTGCAAACGGTTATAATTACCACAAGGTAACCAAAACTCAACAGCGTAAAGAGTAAATTCATCCGTGCCTCCAGTAAAAAGACTGAAACTCCTCGGCAAGCTAAGTTCATGATTATTTAGAAATGCGGCAAATGGTGACATGTTTTCGTAGTAGCTGATATTAGACCCAATGAAATCCTTGGATTAAACGTTTCTGTCAGCACACGTTCGAAATCGGCTTTACTAGATGCAGATTAAGGATGCAGGGACTGAAGCTACCGCTTTTGTTTGTGGAATTAATGGGTTGCCACCGCATTGTTTTGATTGAGGGCATCGAGAGAGAGAGAGAGAGAGAGAGAGAGAGAGAGAGAGAGAGAGAGAGAGAGAGAGAGAAGGGGGGGGGGTTGTCACACGAGGATGGATTTTCAACTTATGATGTGGGAGTTTCCCTGCAGAATCGTTACTAGAACATAAAACGAAAATACTCGTGGCGTGCAAACAGAACGGTGTATAAGGCCAGTGAAGTATTATCGACACAAATTGCCGATCCGGAACGAAGCATTCGATGGCAATCTACCTTCACATTTTTTTTAACTATACAGTTATTTTATACCTTATCAAGGTGTTGCCATCTAAACCCAACTGTTGGACTTTTCCAGTTTTTCCTAAAAATAAGATAACAACCTGATAATAACGAATTTTATAAAACAGTTTGTCAAAACGGTGACTGCTGCACCGATCTGAACCCTGCCCAGAAAATTGCCACTCCATCTCCAGCAGGAGATAAACACACAAATCGATATGTTGACGGTGGGAGTGATATTGGTAACCAACAAGGTTTGGAAGAATTGATTAATCATTTTGCGTAGACTAATGAGGTTTTTTTTATTAAAAAAATTCAGTTACCGAGGAGAAATCATACCCTTTACCTTGAATCGATGATATTCTTGATTTTTTTCTCGACCATGAGCTGGTTCTCCTCATTTGTCATGTAAGCCAGGTGAGCAATATCAGCCCTAACTGTGCCTCTTGCTACTATCATTTTGAGGCACTGTCGTTGGGTATTTCTTTCTCCATGAACACATTTTAAGTTTCATCCATGCACGTCATTGAGAACGCATACGTAGATTCTACTTTGCTGCAATTAACAGGCCAGTTTCACGAAAAACTAAAAAGATGATCCCGCGTTATTTCGAAATTCAAAACGAAACGCTCACTCCTGGGAGATTAATATTATATTCTGGCCTTTCTACATGTAATAAACACATTTACTGCATTTATGCATATAACATCTTGATTTTAAAATTAAAAAAAAATATCCAGTCAAATTACACCAAGTTAACATCTTTAAGTTTTGGGAAGGCAATAAAGTGCTAAATCCCAGAAAATGTTGTGAAAAGTGCTTTATATTCAACCTTTACTTTAGAAGCATTTAAATGTGGCCATGACAATGAACACAATAAGAGCATGTACAAGGGCAGGTCTTAAATGTGCAATAGAGTTTTTATTTTTACGAAATGGAGCGGAATGGAACAGATTTATGCGAAATGGAATATAATATTTCCCTTATGTGATGCATCTTCGAAATAGCCCTTTAATTCAAAATTAATGAGTATAATTTACTTGAATTATTTACAATTACTATTTTGAAAAGAAACAGATAAAATAATATAACTTTTCATCACATTATGTATAGATTATAAAGACGTTCTGTGCGAAATGTAAATGACTCGTGCTCGATTTGTTATGATAACTCCTCTCTTCGTTAAATTCTAGAAAAGAAAAACTAAATGAATGTAATAAAAGAATGTATTAACAAGTCAAACCTTACTTTGGAGCAAGTATACATGGAAAAGTATTTGATATTAACGACCATATTTGCGGGTGCTTAGAAGTCAAGTGTCCTATTTTGAGAGCTGG
The DNA here is from genome assembly GCA_016617855.1 of Megalonaias nervosa. NCBI lineage: Eukaryota > Metazoa > Mollusca > Bivalvia > Unionida > Unionidae > Megalonaias > Megalonaias nervosa. The sequence continues at coordinate 20,636 of JAECUM010010676.1, forward strand.
AATGTCTACTGAAGAATAATATTTTTAAAGTTCGTATAGATACGCTATTGCAGGTGGGTTGTGGCAGATTGTTCCAAGAGTCTGCAAGTTTTTGTATATACGATCTTTTGAGCAAAGTGTTTCTACATTAACGTTGAATGAAGTTGTTCTCGTTTCACATACTATAAGGCAATGTGTCTTGCAAACAAAATGGCAGCAAATCAGTTATATAACCCGGAGTGTGGTTGTTGATAATGTTATATTTATAAAATGCAGAGATTGTTTTATGTTACGTTTTTCAGCTAGAGTAGACCATCCAGGTTCCAAATAAAATTTTGTTCTTCAAAAGAGCTAATTTTGGTAATCCAGAAACTATTTGTTTGGTTAAAAGTAAAGATGGAACAATTCTGTTAAATAGAAAGCAGGACTATTTCTTTCTAAATTTAGCAACTATTTCCAATGCTAGGCTTCCCCTCCCTGGTCAAATGAAACAACCTACATCAAGCAGTGATAGCCTCAGTTAGACTTTAAACAGCGATATTAGGAACGGCAACTCTTCCGACACGCACATTGCGAAATGGGTTTATTACAAATAAATGCCATTTAAAAGATTATTTCTTTTCTTAAGGTTACAAATCATGCAATCTTCCTTCTTCGGTTTACTGATTACTATATCTCTTGGTTTAAAAACTGAGCGGACCGTTGTGAAAAATACTTTTTCCGTTCCAAATTTCTTCATCAGACCGACGACTAAGATGGGCGCTGTGTAAAAAACCTCGACCCTTACAGCGAGCGTAACAAACACCTTTCCATCCGGATTTCTACATAAAAATGGATTTTCGAAAGGGTCTAGCTTTAGCAAACGAGTGTTACAGAATTTGTCGGCCTTGGTTCCCTTAATAGCGAAGACAAGAGTTATCTTGTGGGCTTTGTAATGACAGTAGAAATCGGCAAAGTATATGTTGACACAGTCAAAGAAAAATGTGGCTGGAATGTGCAGTCTCTTCGTACCATGACAGGACGTCTTTGGTGGTTGTCTGGTGTTCGCGTTCACCAAAGTGTGGAAGAAAATTCCCATTAGGTTGAGGTGTATAGTAGAGGCCTTGTCCCCGCTAAGTGTTTTGTGGTAAGTGGGTATAATTCCAAAGTTCGTATCAAAAATAAAGTCAAAATAAGCTGGCAATTTGTCTCTGTAGAAATGAGAAATCTCCGCAAACCCGGCATCCTTTTGTTTCTGTGTAAAGTTACGACTTTTCTGATAAAGTTCATTAACTTCATTCTTTGTCATATCTGAAAAACAGATGTCAATAAATAATAATTTTTTTTACAAAAATTATAAAATTAAAACTGTCACAATACTTTGAAAGAAATGTAATAGCTTTAAAGTGTTAACCTATCCCAATGAACACCCGCTACTACTGATTCGTTAGTCAATCGTATTCCATATTACCTCTCAGAGTAACCTATCCCAATGAACACCCGCTACTCTACTGATTCGTTAGTCAATCGTATTCCATATTACCTCTCAGAGTAACCTATCCCAATGAACACCCGCTACTATTGATTCGTTAGTCAATCGTATTCCATATTACCTCTCAGAGTCTGTACGAAAAAGAAGGGAAAGACCGCAACTCTCGCTGATTCATGAGTCAAATGCATTCCATTTTACCGCTCAAAGTCTCCGCGAAAATAAGTGGAAAAGTCTTACTTACAACCATTTCAAATTGAAGGATTGTTGAATTATTTTTAAAGATAGCATATTCCCAGATAGTGTCCACCGCTAGGTATGTCTTCTTCAAAGAAGGTTGTCTTCGAACTTTACAAAGTCACGAAGGAATCGAACAGTTAATTATCTTAACACTTAAATAGAAAAGTACACCCTCCCTCCCCCCGAGAAAAAAATTATAATAATAAAATAACAAAGCAAAAATGAAAAATCGAAAAGACATCATAGCTTGGAACTTTTTTTTGACTCGTATATCGCAAAGAAAAATTATGAAAGTAATGAATAAGTGGGGATCGATGCAATTTTTGATGACAAGAATAAAAAGCTGAAATAAGGGAATTAAAACTAGAAAGTATTATTCACAATTTATAGATGAAATATGTGAAAGAAAAAATCAAATTCCTAAGTATCTGAAGAGAATATTTTGCTTTCCCATGGTCTTTATTATCGTACCCTAGAGCATTTTGCTTTCACTTGGTCATTAACATCGTGGCCAAGAGCATTTTGCTTTCCCTTGGTCTATAATATCGTACCCTAGAGCATTTTGCTTTCACTTGGTCTTTAATATCGTATCCTACAGCATTTTGCTTTCCCTTGGTCTTTAATATCGTACCCTAGAGCACTTTGCTTTCCCATTGGTCTTTAATATCGTATCCTAGAGCACTTTGCTTTCCCTTGGTCCTTAATATTGTACCCTAGAGCACTCTGCTTTCCCTTGGTCTTTAATATCGTACCCAAAGCATTTTAAAACAAAGATCCATTTATCATGATTTAAATGCAATGGCCCTTGTTTAATTTTTTTCTCTTTAACAACATCTGCAAGTGTACGCATATGGCATTTATATAAATAGTGTTCATTGACATTACAATGAACTTGCTTATATTTACCGCACCCGTTATAGCAAAAGGGTTCTGTACGATTCGACTGCTATCTCTTTGTGCATGTGCCAGTGTATATGTGTACATGAACAAAATAATCTAAGAACGGTCCAGTGGAATTCAAAATATTACTGACGATGATATAAGGAAGAAAAAAGAAATGAGCGAGACTTAATGGTAAAAATGAATAATACAGACAATTACCACACTCTCATAATATGCAAGTCTCTGATAGTCACACGGGATTCTTGTTGAACAAGGCTACAGGACGAGCTACCATGAAATCGACAGGGCGATGTAATTGCCCGCCCCCTCACCCTCCTTCCAGACAAGAAAATCAACAACTTACCATAGTTTAATTCAATGAGACTCTCGGGTGGCTCTGTGAGAGCTTCACTGTTTGACGGTCTGGAATGTTCCAGTGATTTTTGTTACCGATAAAAGGCGCTTCTGTAAACTTTGTAAAAGTGAAACTACACAGACATCTCTCCCTGTCACAAAATCTTTTGGGTATATATTTTCTGCAAACATTTAAAATATCGAAATCGTACAAGTACAGAATTTTAACACCACTACTGACGCAATAGGTGTATCTTAATCAGCAAATAAATATGTATATGTGTTGTGAAATGTGATATCATCTTACACCCACAGCGACGAAAAACGTCACCTCGTTCTCGCTCCCCACAGTTCATACCCTTTCTGAATATATCACTGCCGGAAGGCTGCTTTGACCAAAGGGTCGTCTAAACCTTAGTACATCGACTTTGTGCATTAGTACACGAGCACGTTGTCGGGATCCTACCTAACACCTATTATAACATGATAATCAAAATGTGGTCAGACTTTTTGTTGCAACATATGTCGTGCGCTCAGCCGGAGGCGAATTACCAAAATCAAACAAATTAACGTTAAATCCCACAACTGCTTTTGAGGTTATTTCTCCGAACTGACGGAAATGGTCGAGCATTGTTCCTATCTGAGTTCGCACGTCGTTCTGACGTTGCGATAAAAACTCGTAGCCAAGCGAGTGTCTGCTTGAACAAGACTGTAACCTACCGCTGTGGTGCATATAATACAATATACATGTATATTATCGGCGAGTTAATTTGCTACGGGCACGGTTGCATCTACAGAGGCTTCTCTAATTTAAAGATTTGATATATGTTGTGGATTTTCTAACCAACAATCTCACAATATAATGAGGGTAGTTTCTAAAGGAGACTATATAAAAGCAGCTTGTAGGATTTGTCATCACAATCAGATGGCCAAACTGGAAAATATGGGCAGACTTTTGCATTAAAAAGAAATAATAGTAATAATAATAATAATAATAATAATAATAAACGAATGTCCATGAATTTTCTTCTATAAAAGTTATGTCTCTGTGTGGATATTGCTTCTTTTTACACACACAGCAACTTACATGCTCTAAAACAAAGAACATTCGAGATCTTCATCGTAGAGTAGCTCATTATACCGCCATCATCATGAGCCTCGCTTTCGTACACAGTCACGTGGTAGTCGCTGGCGGGCGTAAAACAGATGGGAAACTGAAATCTGGATCCTTTTGAGCTTTCATGCACATACAGGAATTCTGCAGCTGGCAACTCCTGGTGGACCCGGATCAGATGCATCCATTTTGATACTGGTAGATCATCAAGGGCGTAATAAGACGGAGGTGTGTGCTCCCTTTTCACCTCAAAATCTCCCTCCTGATCCTGTGCAGTAAACGATATCCATTATTGTTATTTGTATCTATATTGTGTCTTTAACGTTTTGGTCCATGAATGTAATTGCAAATTATTTGTTTTCGTGTTCTATATATTGAACCTCTTGACAAATTTGGAGTAATTTCCCACTGAATGATAAAGTCAGGTGTGTTTTCCCACTGAATGATAAAGTCAGGTGTGTTTTCCCACTAAGTCAGGTGTGTTTTCCCACTGAATGATTAAGTCAAGTGTGTTTTCCCACTGAATGATTAAGTCAGGTGTGGTTATGTTGCGACACAAATCGCATAGGACGTATTGCGACTAAGAGTCGTAGTAGAGTCGTGGAGATAAAGAGAGAATTGATTCATTCCTAGTTCCTAATTCTTATTTTCGTTTTAATTTTAATATCAGTCTGCAGATGTAGTCATTGTTGTGTTTAGATTTAATCTGAGGAATCATTCATTGCGATTCTTCACTGGAATTACGAAGTGCTCATAATGACAGTCTGGATAAAAGCAACATCTTAGGGTTATTGTGAATTCATTCAAGGGAGTTTTTGACAATGCCATTGTGATACAATGAGACTGTTGACACTTCAGCATATTTAAGGATTGGTACATCAGCACATTCGAGACCTGGAATTCATTCAGAACACTACTCTTTTTTTAACCTGAGATGGAACGTTTGGGATTTTTTTGGATTTAATTCATAATACTGTAAGTTCCTCTTCAATTTTCAATTAATAACTCAGAGAATTAAATTATTTGTTGAGTTTAACAAAACTTGTTAGTTTTACTTCTTTCCGTTAGTTCAAAGCCATAGAGTCGTTCCAACTATAAACATAACTATCAGATGTAAAAACTCGTAATTGGTTTTAAAAACATCAAATGGTGATCCCTTGTAGTATGAGATCCAAAATTCATTTCTCGAACTTAACCATTAGCAGTAACTTTTCGACCAAAATAGTTTATTTAATTTAGCCATTAATTTCAAGCATTGGAATCAACTATTATAGAAGACAATATTTCCCAATCTAATGACAGTAGACTTTGTTGTTTTACCCATTTTGCGACTAAGATTGTATCGAATTTTATATACATTAGTTTCGTGCGGAAATGCGAGAGGTAGGAGGAATTGTATATTGTACGTGAAAATAGAAAACATTCGACTGATGTTGGTTGAAAATGTTTACTAGCGTGGTAAACATATTGATTGACCCGTAACAATTTCATTTATATCAACGTTCCAGATGTATATCTACCACCTTTATATGCATACACTCAGATTGGACACATGTACACACAGAATATCTCGTTTAGTTTAGAACTGGAGCATACCCCCCGAGACTATTCTCCCACCCCGGCCGTCTACAGCACAGAGGGAAAGTCGCAAGTTCAAGGTCATTGTTTACTGATTTTAAAAGGTCTCACGCACACCTTCAAAATAAATAGGTATCTGACTGGCTCGTACTCTATGAACAGCAATCGATAAGTTTTATTTTTCTGAATCTAAGTTGGAAATCTAAATAGGTGAGATGGTAAAGAGACATAAAGCTACATACAAATGCGCAATATCGTTCCAGGCATTTCTTGATCAACTGAATTCTTGTCTCTGTCTGCCTTAATGTATCTGGAAAAAAAAATTGCCATCAGCTGTGAACACGAGATATGAAATAAGAAAGAACGCCGTAGCCTTACGAAGTCTGCATCGAGAGAACTCGACGCATAGACTTTCAGTTAACTCTCAGGAGTCACTTCTGCCATAGTGAATAGTAAGGAACATAAGGAGTCAGTGATCTCTGATTTGTATAGGTATCTAAAAAAATACCCTTTTAAAAGATATATATTGAATCTACTGTTGTACGAAATAAATGTATTTTGGTCACTCTCCAACACAGATACTCTCTCCTATCTCGCACAGATTCAATGGGTGTTCTTGTATCGCAAAAAGATACTTAGTTTTACATACAGTGTAAAGAATGGTGTGAAGATTCATATATTTCATTAAGTCTGAATATAATTGCCGTTTGATATTCTATCATTTCATTTTCTATATATCCTTTTTGCCTATTGCTTCCTCTCACATATATATCCACTGCAAGGAAATTCTAATATATTTTTAGATAAGGGCCCGATGAAGAATTTCTTTTTTTCGGAATGTTCGGTGGTTGTGTTATACATTCTTCCTTATTATTTGACCTCTGTCTCGAAGATAATTGTTTCACACCTAATCTCCTCTCGAAAATAAGAATCAAATATTTACCTCCAGCACCCAATGAACAAGAGCCACATATTTCGTAGTAGGGGAGGTCTGCTGCTCCTGGTGATATTGGCTTCAGTCCACGTACAACTATATCAAATCCACAAAAGTTGTCATAGGCTGGGAAGGTTAGAACTAGGGGCTCATGGTGATTAATATCCAGAATCCAGTGAAAACTCTTCCTCGGGCAGCTTTTATTACACATGAAAATGTAAATCTTGGCTGGACTAATTTCTTCTGGATCCCAAACAATGCAGAGTTTTGGGCCATTTACGAACGTGATCTGCATCGAGGTTGCCATATGCTGAAATACTGGACTACGTACAGCTTATTAATTTCCTTAATTTCGGGATTACGACTGGTTAAAAGAAGTTAAACGAGACTACTTGTATACTGTTGATAGAAGTGAAGTTACCTATCTGGTAGATATTAAAACATACTGTAAAGTTGACATAAACTATGTTGTTGCCAGATGCAAACAACTCTCGTCAAACTTGAGATTGCTTGCACCGTTGCTTTCCTCGGCAACAAATCTAGACAGCATATTCGAATAAAAATTTCCTTAAATGTGAACAGATCCGTGGAACGTTATATATATTAGGTACAACTTTCCTGTTCGTGTTTAAGGAAAGGCTACAGATATTATTTTACCTTAAATTATTATTATTATTATTATTATTATTATTATTATTATTATTAAAGTGACTGTTTTCTTTGTTGTTGTTTTGTTATTGTTTGTTTCTCCTCCAATTTCTAACTTGTCAATATTTGTTTTCTGTTTCTCTTTATCTTTCGTTGATATACACCAAGTAATCAGGCAATGCAACTTCAGAACGTGCATCGAATTTGTATCTTATTGCTAAAAAGTAAACAGTATTCCCATACGGGAATGGCCATTTTGCCCCACTGGCCCCCACGGATCACTGCCATTCGTCTCTGCCTTTGTCCCATGACCACTTTACCTATATGCGACCCATGCATGCTTAGTAACCAAGCAAGCCACGCATGCGGTCAGTCATGTGGGAAGGAACAGAGGGCAGATACGTCTGTCAGTGCTCCCAGGGGTCCAGTGGGGAAAAAAAACAACAACATTCAAACTACTCTGCTTGCAATGGCAGAGTGTGTTGGACTCAGACAACGATCAATAAAAATAAGCACTACGAGCCTCAGCGCAATGAACGAAGATTGTTTTTTGGGGGAGTGGGGTGGGTTTTTTTACTAGACTTTTATTGTCTGTAAATCTGAACCGCGCTGTTACGTATTGTTCTTGGAATTGTCAGTGATTTTCCATTTCCGCCAGTAGTTTCAAGTTCAGCCGCACTGATTATTTTATCCTCAACCGCTACCGAATTACAAATTACTGATCGTATTTAAACTGCTTTGTGTGGCGGCAAGCAATTCTGAATAAACACATATTCGTGAATGAGATAGCATCGAGATTAATTTGCTAGCAGCACCACAGTATTGATATAGCTTGGACAATTTCAGTCGACCAGGTTTGTCTTTTGCTGCTAGCCGAGTCAATGTTGGATTAACATAATTAACAGGTAAAGTAACCGTGAAGGATACATCGGTGAATGCCACCTCATCGATGTAGAAACAGTCCCGGTGAGGTTTTAGATCTGCTGCTGCAGTCAACGCTGGAGCATTTTCAAGAGCACGTGCGATGATCCCAAGCTGACCTAGAGTTGGTTGTGGTACATCAGGGTGGTTCCAAGTGGCAATTTCTACTTGGCCCAAAACAGTATTATACTACAATTCATATGAGAGTTTGGTATCACCGTTTTGATGCATATATTCATCAAGTGGAACAAAATTGTTATCGATGTTAACATCCGCTATCATCCACTATCAGCTGGTCCATCACCCCGTCTGTGGTAAATTCAGTAACTTCATTATCGAGGTCAGACTCCCTGACGTTTATAATAATGATAAAATCTAAACTTAAACACAAACGCCTAAAACTGTTAAATTTCCGTCAGGAAAAAAATGTCGATTGCTTCGAACTAAACTGCATATCCGGAAACTAATGATGCTGACAATGCATCAGTGTAAAATTCGCCATCGTTTTATTTTGCTATACGCCATATTGGTGGTATAAAACTAAAACCAAGATTTTGCTTATCATTTATCAACAGTGCCATTCGACCCCACGAACCTTTAGTTCCCGATGTGATAAACAAATATCATCCGGGCTCGCGCACTTTTGAGATGTGATTTTTAAGTTTATCAAAGCCATCATCTCTAAAATCCAACATAAGTCGACCATTTTGCAAATATAGAGGTGTCAGTTTTTCTCCTCTCCCTCTTTGGCTAATATTCCTACAATTAAGGTCCATGAAGTTACTACACTCGGTGGTGCGGGCACTTGGACGATTTCTTCTTGCGCGTATTATCTTACTGTAACATTAGCTGTTTCAACATAGTTTTTGACAAATGCAACCGACACGCTGCTGTCTCTTATTCTACCATATTCAATAACTTTAACCAGGTTGTTTGCGACATCACCTTTCAACTTGACAATAATATTTTGAATGTCCACGTTTGACTTTTCAGTTTGCCATTTTGATCTTCAAAAATCACAAGCTCACCTGGATCGACACCAACAACAACTCTAGTCAACACAGTTATGCTTTGGTGGCAAATCGGCTCGGTTCTACATCAGTACCGTGTCGTCGAGCTGAGTAACGTCCGTAAATGTTAACAGATATTATTGTATAATATCACACATACTTTAATGTGAAATCAGTAAGTGTTTGCTGCGTTGGTGAACGCTCCACGCGCGCAATGCATTAATAACAACATGACCACATATGGGACCATCCAAACGTGTTTGCACTGGCTTAGTCTAGTGAAACAACGGTTGTTTAGCATACTTGGATAAATAATTAACAACTTCAACTGGCGGTGCAAGTCCATACGAGTGCCAGGGCCTGCTGATGAATCTAGATAGACGATGCCAGTTTCACGTGTGCATGGCACCACGGATGCATGTTCATCTCGCTTAAAAACAACACGAAAATGTTTGATTAATTTTGCCATCGCGAATAAATCAAGACTGGTCAATGAACAGGTCAAGGGAGTGATTTTCTGCGACCGGGCGATCAAAGACCTCTGCCCGATGGTATTCGACGACTCGTGCCTGGTAAACTAAGGTCTCTCCCTTTTTAATACGGCCTCCAACCACATTTTTGAAAGCTATTCCTGGTGCAGTTCCGACACCCCTTAACGTCGCAGCTTTTGCGACCGCTTGATCCGCTGCTGACAACAATGCTGGAATAGCTGCAAGGAATGGAAATATTCCACCGGTCTTTTGCATTTGTGTCACCTCTGACTTAGACAATTTTAATATCACTGAGGTATTTTTGTTTTTGGTCGCATTAAACTTAGCCAGCTGTGTTTGGGTTAACCGCACGGGACATTTCCAGTTAATTTTTCTGGAGAAAGTTTCAGCGTGACCCCACAATTGTTTTACTGCGTGTTTTAATTTCGCAAGAGATGACTTTCAATCCGGCCAACCCTCACTTCGGGATAGTACATTACTATTCTAATACGTAACGCGTTCGATTATGAATTCTCCACGGGTGCATCGATCACTCTCATTCGACCACCAGCACCCTCCAACAACAGTCGTGTCGGAAAGTATCACAGCATAACATGGATAACCACCACCAGCGTCACCTACAAGTGCATGAAAATACATGTCGAGAACAAATTTGCCTGAACGAATCCATGTATTCAAGTGAGAAGTAATAAAATGGGCATAATGTCATGAACTCATGCTTGGAAATCGGCACACCAGTGCCAACATTTTGATGCCGGTCCATATACGACCGCAGAATGTGATATGCACATGCGGTATGATTGGTTGTAAAGTTAAGCCGAATTTCTTCAGAAGGTTCTTGATGACCGTTTAACCGCAAACAAACCTCGGTCACTTCTAAGTTGTAAAATATCATTTTGTTATGAGTTTAGACATTGTATAGATTTCTAAGTTAAGGCTAGCAGAGATTAATACTTGATTTGACCCCAATGCCACATTTCAGGCAGGAGCATGCCCGTAATCCCTAATGAAACATCTGCGCGTGTTTTCTACAATATTCATAATGGCATGTTCTTCCACAAGGTTCGTATTTTCCATGCAAGCAGCTTTCCATTTCTTGCCTCCCAATGCCATGGAGCTTCTTATATACATACCCAAAAGTGTTTATCTAATTGGCGGAAACACTGCTACATTTTCTGTTGTGTGTTGTTAACAGCACCCTTACTCGTACTCCCCACTGCTAACACAAGGCTATAAATCAACCCTTGCCAAATAATTAACTAAGCCTATCTCAGAGTACCCATACGAAATCCTTCTGCGGTGTTGAATAAGACATCTTTCTGAAACAAGTCCGCCTCTATAAGCGCAAATAAGTCAACAATGAGTACGACAGCGACATAAATTTTGTCGTGCGACTGTCAAACCAATAATGCTAAGCCTTTTATGAATTTCATCCACTTTTTGTGCTTGATGAAAGCATATAACAATTTTGCTGTATATTCACGCCGTCTCTTTTTTATTCGGATGCCATTCTTATGCTTATGACCCAAAAGTATTGTTTAATTAGCCTGCTCTTGGACATCCTCGTCAATGACCTCATCAAAAACATAGCCCTCTTCCGACGCAGTGGGTGAGTTATCTTTCTTTTGAGGGTGTGTTCTTTCAAGCACAAGATTCTCTTTCTTTTATTTTTATCTACCTCAAAAATCTGCCCAAGTTTGTTATTTCCATTTCTAACGTCATTGACAAATTCACCAACTTATCAATGTGCTCTGAATTTGTTTCGGAAAATGCATACATCTTTTGTGCTTCTTTGATAAATCGATATGAGGTATTCAATCGATATAGCCATCTCAGTTTCTCTGTCGCACATTTGACATTCCAATCACTTGGTAGGTTTACGCCATTATTAGAGACTTCCATGAATTCCTTTAGTATATTCTGGGAATCAATAACTTGGTCACCACTCAAAATTTGCATATTATAAACGGCCACAAGCATTTCTTCAATACTATATTTTCCTCTTCTTTTTATCAGTTAAAAAATCAATGCAGAGCTTTTTATTAATATAGCACATTGTGTATTTGTAATGATCGCTACCATAGGCTTGCTGGTCTGAGCACAACACACTCTGCCATTGCAAGTAGAGTAGTATGAATGTCCGGGTTTTGGTCCTGCTGGACCCTAGTGAGAACTGACAGACATATCTGCCCTCTGTCCCCCCACATGACTGACCACATGGGTAGGTCGCATTGTTACTAAACATGCACAAGTCGCATGAGTTGCATATGGGTAAAGTGAGCCATGGGACTGAGGCAGAGACAAATGACAGTAACCGGGGGTTGGAGGTGGGCTGGTGTAGTGGGGCGAAACGCCCATTGATATACTACTCAAAGAGTGAAGATATTTCAACATCTAAGTACTTCAGCGTCTAAAATATGAGTTATCATATTTAAAAAAACTAATTCGTACATAATGAATAATAGCCCAAGGCCATTTACCATGGATATATTTTGGGGCACGTTACATTGTAGCCAAAAGCATAATAGTGACGAGTGCCATATTTGGGCAAAAGAAAAGATTTGTTTTGGGGGAAAGACATTAGTCTTACCTGTACGGTAATTTATAGAGGTGACCTCGATTGATTAACTGTAACCACTCAAGCTGTGTGATAGTTTGGCCAGTGCAACTTTTGAACACTGCTTTACTCTGTAATATAAACGATTTAATAAATGTTGAAGAAGAGTTAGTTGACGTATTACTGTCGACATGAAGGGCATAGATTAGCGTTGGGAATCGGCTGAAATTTCATGATCGATCATCGGTTACACCAGCCAATCGATGATCGATTACTAATCGATTAAATATGGCTGCCGAATGACAGAAATGATCAAAGTAGTGCAACAATTTTAGCTAGGGTCTAACTGGTATATAATCAAAGTTTTTGTAATAGAACTTAATTATATAGAATGTTGTTTGTTATATTGCCTTAAATAAAAAGAAATTATCAAAACTGTTCATTTGTTGATAACAAGAACATGTAAATAAAAACAAATAATCAAAATTGGGATTATTTGTTTATAACAATAACTGAAGATCTGGTGAACATGTAAAATCATTTGTCATGTCAATGATGTAATGACTAGATAGAAGATACATTGCTAGAACCACTTAATCATGATTATAATTAGCTGATGAACTTAATTAACATTAACAGTAGTATTTTATAACTAGAAATTATAGAATTTTCAACAATGAAGTGAAGTGAAGACTCCTCTACATGTTGACTACGATAATACATGTATGTACAGCTGAGTCATTCAATCCAGATTCGGAGCAAGATTGTACGACTTCATATTCTTATCGAGAAAAACCATCACATCCCCATTTTCTCGTTTGACAGGAGACCGCTTTTTATTTACAAGTTTACCTCCTAGGCTGAAAATCCTCTCTGAAGAAATACTTTATGCTGGCACCGCAATGAACTTATGTAGTTTTTCTGAATCCCATCTAAAACCATAAATGACTATAAAATGTCAAAACCTCCCCTTTACTCTATTTTGTTGTTTTTTATTTGGACATTTTTTATAGAACGCTTTTATTTTTACAAAAATATGTATGTAAATGCGGTGTGATTGACCCTTTAGGCCTATATTATAATACAAAAAATATTTATCTATAACTTGGTTTTTATTTAAATAAAAAATTGTAAATAATAAGGCAAGACATGCCAAGAAAAGATCTTAAAATCAAAACAAAAATGGTTTCGTTCGAGATCTTGTATACGTGGCTTTTACAAACCAATGAACATGTGTTTCTTATTCACAACTTGCAAATCACTTTTGTCAGGATATGATTGTTTATATTTGACGGACGATCTCCCTTTTTCTGGAACCCGAAGTAGGTCCACACTTCCGATCGCATCTTCCAGCAAATAAAAAGTTCACTTGCCATTTTTAAAGTTGGTCGCTTCTATCACGGCTAAATTATGTTTCAAAAACGGCTAAAAAGCAAGAATCAAACAAATACTCTCATATTAACATTTAGTTTAGTCTATACCATCATTTCTATAATTCTGTTATCAAATTTATATATTTTGGGGTTATTCAAATTCAATAGCAATAACAAGTTAATAAATTCATAATAACAAGTTAATAAATTCATCGGTACAGTAAGGAAACTTGATAATGAAAAATCGCACTAGATTAATCAATCTGGTGGAACGAGTGACGCTCGAGTAATTCGATTAATTAAAACAACACTACAAGATATTCATTGCACAAACACTTCAAAGTGAAAAAGTTTGTTTAATGTGTAGAGATTTAATTTTTATAAACAGTTGTTTTTATTTTTATTCTGTTTGTTTTGCTTTTTGGGGGTTGCGTCATAGGCGCCAGCACATAGGGGCAAGGGGGGGGGGGGGGGGGAATACCAGCTCCCAACCCCGATTTCACCTCATGTTTTGGCCTATATCCGTGAAACTTAACAGCTGACTACTACGTGTCTGCCCCCTCCCCTCGTATGATAAATCTGCGGGCGCCACCCTAAAGCAAACTAAATAAATTTGTTTTGATGTCAACGTATGTCTGTCTGCCAAAAGAGATTATCTGACGAATTATTTATGCTTGCGTCATTTGTACAACTGTAAACCTTTTCTTTTACGTCCAAGCGTATTGTGGTCTTAGTCAAATTTAACTCTCCGAAGAGTTTCTAGGTTCTGCAGTATGGACACACTATAAATTGACCTTACGCCAGACGATAGATCGCTCCGCCTATCAAATCACATGACTTAACCTCCGACAAACATGCAGTATTTGGCAAAGAAATATGTTTCAGTTTAAGTGATATGTTTATTTAATGTGATCTGTAATATTCTTAAAAATATAAAATTACAAAGATGCATTACTTATACTAGAGTAGACAATATTTATATATGTAGTTCAAGTTCGTACATTAATAACCTTAGTGTTTTATTTCAGTAAATAATAACAATCAATTGTAAAGCTGTTGAAGAACTTGTTCATATGAAAGGAAACTTGCTCCAAAAGATGCTGATGCATTTAGCAGATAATGTTATCCTTGTTAATTTTATCTGACTTATGTTTATGCTCCCTTGGAAGTATATGAATTAAAAATTAATAACAAAATCGTAAATAATTACTGTTTGGAAGTATACTGTTATACATAATAATTTTAAGGTCTGCTATGTTCGTCAGATGGAATTTTGATCAATGATGTCTGTTGATGTAAACATGTAAATGCATGCTTAATATATCGGAAGATAGTTATTTGAAACCTTTATTTTGTATTTCTTTTTATTACTAATTACATTTTTGTATCCCCATTCCTCCTTCAACCCAATGAGAAAGTAAAGCGTCACTCTAGTGTCTGAAAGATCGAGACGATAAATCATTAATTTTGGGACAAGCCAACATTAAAGTGTAAATTTTCAAACTTTAAAATAATGCAGCCTTGGGTTCAGTGCTTCCTATACAAGAATAAATAATATATATCAAAGCCCGAAAGTTAGGGGGCTCTCCACCTATATTCTTGAAACGTTAATTTTTACATATATATTTTTCAATTTCAAATTCTTTTTCTTTTCAAGCCATCAACGGGACATACTTTTATGCAAATAAACACGTTGTAATTGCCATCAATTGTGTCTTTATTCAGCTGATCGTACACGCGACAAGTCGTTATCCATCTAAGTTTCGCCTATGTTTCGGGAAAGGAATATATCTAATTCCTCCATTTAGACGATATGGATATTGACTGTAAGAATTGCAAGACTTCTTTTCACCGTTATCGATCGAGAAATCAACAAATCATTGCAAAATTTGTAAATACTTATCATAATCAATTCACTGTTGCTACAAGCAGCTTGTCGGAGAAAAATGGCGGCCTTAAGCAATGCCTGGAGGTGTGTCTAATTTGCGCTCGCTGATTGGTTAATTGATCCAGCGTGATTGACAAGTGCTGATAGGTCAATTGTGCCGGTGCCTGTGCCCAAACTTTACACAAGGGTTTTCAACCGGAAGAACCATGATTGATTACTCCTGATTATCTCTTACAATGTAGTTTTAAATACATTAAATTAAATGTAGAATAACCTCGTCCTCTCGCCTTTTCCGTATGACTGATTCAACATTTGGATGGAGCTATTAAAAAAACGCCCATAATATCTGCAAGTTATTTAAACCTGACCTAATTAGAACATGCCAATAATAACGCGTACAATTCTCAATATTTGCTGAAGCTGAAGCTAGGCTGAAATAGATCATGCTTTTCTTTAAAACCGAAAAAGGATGGTCAAGCATCCAACATTCACATGGCACTCCTGCGACATTTACAACCAATGCCGTATTTGGTAATTCTACATCATGAAATTTTCCCCTAAATAAATGATTCCTATGTGCATTAGACCAACAAGTAGGTCTCCGCGGCTTTGTTTGTTTGTTTGTTTGTTTGTTTGTTTTTCTGGAAGCGGAGACCAAATTTCGATCTCGAATTTCCGACACGCCCGTCTGTCTCTCAATTCTTCCGTGACGGCCAGACCTAACCGCAGTTCCGTCCCAAGCAATAGTCAGTTCCTAGTGATATATAGTACCATGGCGCCCGCAGCATGGGTCAAGGGGGGAATCACGTGACCCCCCCCCCCCATCATATAAATTCCGACAAGTTTAATCATACAAATGAAGCTGAAAATATGTCACAAGATTCTGTTCAAAACGCTTAATAAATATTAGCTTCAGTTTCAGACTGCTTCTTATACTAACTCTCCCGGCCGTGACTGACAGACCCTCCCTGAAAATCCTGACCCCCCCCCCCGCAAAAATCCTGCGGGCGCCCATGTATAGTACTAATATTAGTACCCCTACTTCTACCTCCTACCACATCAAATCAAGTTGAGGCTACGACATCGTAGCTAAGTGATATACTCCTCACTAGAAGGTTTCCAGACGTTTTTCTTGCCTTGGGGAGATAGGCCTACTGCTTTCCATGCATGCGTCAGCAATTTAAAAATAAGGTCAATAATAAATGTATACGTAGGTGTTCTATTCGGACAGGGATTATTACTAAAAAGTGAGTGCCCTGAAGGATTTAATGCCATGGGTCAAAAGAAGAGGGTTTTTAGTTACCAAGGTCAGTCGAAATAAATTTAGTAATTACTTGCGAGTGTCCGATAGTCAGAACTGATGGAGAGGTTAAAACAGCGTAAAACTTAAGTATGGAATACGGCCAGACAACGTTGGTCTCCGTTGTCAGAAAAAAAAAGCGGAGACCTACTTGTTGGTCTATCTGTTCATATATTCTCCTCATAGATAATCTAATCGATAGAAACATACAGAGAGAAAGATGAATTTTAGGAAAGGTGAATAACGTATACTTACCCCAGTTTGAAGTATTAGTTAAAAAGTAGCGACATGGAAGTGCTGACAACGAAGCAGCCCATTTTTCTGGAAAACGTGTGATCTACTTCATCCTAGTTTCACTTTCAGCAAATACCGAGAAACACTCTATGCCATCGCCGCCAAGTAAACGCCTCTGCTAGGCCCTATCTGGCGATTTGAATATTATCCTTACGCGGACGAACTCGGAGTACACGTCTGTATTTTAAGAGTAACAAAATAGTTCCAAACACTTTGTCCCAGTACGATGTTTATTTCAAGACTTGTTAAGGTTAATCTAATATACACATATGTCTTGATTGTAATTTATGAAAGTAAAATTCTTCATAAAAAAAATAGGGTAACACGTGTATATGCAAATCGTAAAAAAAAAAATTTAAAAAAAAAAGTATGATGTACTGGTTGTCAAATCTTCACTTCCGAAGGTGCATAGTTCAACCGTTGCCTTTCCTGGTACCTGGCCACCCGTGATGCTCCACACACGAGGGCAGGCATGCACGTTGAATGGCCGGTAGCGGTTCAGAAATTCAAGATAACGGAATTAATAAATGCGTTAGCGATAAATAAGAGCAATAAAATCAGTTATTTCCAGCTGTAGCGCTACTGGCGTTTTCATTGTGTTAGTCACAACTGTGTCAAATAAAGAAGTGCTCAGTGTGTGTGTGTGTGTGTGTGTGTAACAGATGCTTTATTTGAATGCAAGATGTGTTTTACCATTATTTTACATTAAGTTTAAACATTTTATAATAAAGCGATTTTTATGTCACTGAACATACTTGTATTTCAGAATGCATTAATGGAACAAATACTGGGTTCGGATGGAGATAGGTTGGTAACAGAAATAGATACATGTCTATGCACTGAATTACTTCACTTGATACATTTATGTTGTAGATTATTTGGTAGCGTTTTGTAAATTTGCACTACGAGGAGCATGTATTCATTCATGTTGCAGAACGTTTTAACTGTCCTGGTAAATTTTGGATATTGGTGGCCTGTCTTTAACGTACAATAATTTCCATTCACAAAATTGTATAGAATTGTTAATATTGTTTTACATCAAGTACTATATGTCCTAAAATCAAAATATCATTAACCATAAAATAACTAGCGATGACTTTTGATATATTTTGCAATGTATTCATTGCACTTTTATTGATGGTATTGCCCACACTGCAAAATTTGTCTTCCCTATTTTAAAAACTGCTAAAGATAGTGTACTTTGGACTAGTTTAGGATGATTTTTAGAGCACGTGGAAGCAGCCATTTTGATTAGATGTGCGCATGTTGTAAAGAAGTATACCAACAATCTCTCCACTGTGCAAATGTAAATAACTTACATGTAACTTCACTTTACCAATGTAACTTTGCCAGAAGTACGTAATATCTGTTAAGCGCCATCTAAATTGGCAAGCCAATATCATAGGCACGTGACAAGTCAGCACTGTGTCTCCTGGTTGGTCAGTCAGTGACTTCAGTCCCACAGCAGTAGGGAGGGTGAACAGACCAAATTTTAGAAAGGTTTATTTTTAAAAGTAAAGCTTCCTACGAAATTGAAAATACAAGCGTCAATAAAACTAAAGTAGGGGAGGGTGAACAGACTAAATTTAGGAGGGTTTAAAGCTTCATACGAAAATGAACAGAGAAGCGTCAATAACGTTAAACAGAGACCTCTAACTGGGTTATTTTTTTTATTTATTTTTTTTTTGTATTTTCAAATTTATTTACCGACGCCTCGTGTAAAACACCTGCTGGTCGTCACCCTTGTAACGACGCAGTCAGGTGACAGGTCTCTCAACCAAAAATTGTATCGAGACCTATGCGATATCGCGACCGAGGATCATGTAAATTTATCGTGATAAATCCACGAGGTATCGCTTGCGCTTTTGAGAAGAACTTGTTAAACTTAACCATATCCATATCTCCTGAAAACCAAGTCTGGTGTGTTACGTATATGTAATTAAATTGCTTGTGTGCTAGTTTTAAAATTATTTATTATTTTAATTTTGTTTCATTACATTTTATTGTAATGATTGTTTTCACCGGATTCGATATTTTTTCCGGTAAATTCAGTTTGTATAGAACGTAAAAGCTATTACATTAGCACTATTTTTAGCTCACTCTGGTTCATAGATTTTGTAAACATCGAGTGAAGACGATTAGCTATTGCCAAGGTCATTTCGGCCCGCATGTTAGCTGAACTGTAAACAGTCTTTCTTTTTTTAAACATTTTCAGTGTGAGAATTTGGTTCTTAGATAGGGCTATTCTTGCCTACGTGCTAATTTTCATTCTTTTTATTGCGCTGTTCAAATGTTAAGAGACCACGTGACCCATCACGCGGGGATGAAATGACGTTTTAGTTGGGTTTAATACTCATTCCGAGAGCTTTCCAGTCAGTCGTATTCTTGACACCTTGAGGATACAAGGTGTTTTATATTGTTGATGCCAGCTTGTTCTGAAGTTTTTCTATTTTTTGGAATTTAATAATTTATTCTCTAGAAAACTAAACAAGTGTACGTTTTTATAAAAAGTTCTTGGACAAAGAAATTCAGTGAAAATTTATTCTGGAATTCTATACGGAAACATTATAAACTGTGATTCATTCGAGGATCTGTTACCATCAGTACAGACATCATCTGACGTCATCGCCTCCATATTGGAATTTCATCGAGATTCGAACCCGGATTCAATTAGAACTGTTTAGTGATAGGACTTATGTTTTTCAATCTGAGGATTAAATTTTGGATTATATTCACAAACCGTAAGTCCTATTTCTAATTTTCACCTTGTTTTCTAGGGAAATAAATTATTTTGTTAAAATATACAAAGCTTGTTGGCTTCACTCTTTTCTCTTGTTATTTTTGTACGAGCCTCCACCTAACAAGAGAAAATGGGACCTCGTCCTTGGGATATTTGAATTTTGGCTATAAAAAAAATTGAGAAAATTGTTTTTTGAAAATTGAATTCCCTAAGTTTTTAAATCCCAAGTACTATTTTACATTTTGTTCGAAATCTTTAGTGAAAACAACAGGCTTTCATTCAAAATGTCATTAAAAGTGGAGACTTTTCTTTCTAGTCCTACTCAGGAGCAGTTGGATAGTCTGAAAAAGATGAGTTGCTTGAACTTGCCAGAAAGTACAATCTTTCTGAAGCAAACTCTTCCTTAACGAAACAAGAAATTAAAAATGTTTTGATTCAATATTTGGTAGAGAAGAATGTTCTTGATAAAAGTGTTTTGGCTTCGGTCAGTAAGTCTGTATCAGACTCTGACATAAAAGTAATGGAATTAAAAATGAAATGCAAGATGGAATTGGAGTTAAGGAAGCTCGAGCTTCAGAAAGAGGAAAGAGAGAATGACAAACAATTGCAGCTGCAATTTGAAGAGAAGCAATTGCAACTGCAATTTGAAGAGAGAGAGAGAGAGAGAGAGAGAGAGAGAGATAAACAATTACAATTTGAAAAAAAGGAGAAAGAGAGACAGGAAAGAGAGAAGATAAACAAATGAAATTACAGTTTGAAAAAGAGGAGAGAAAGAGACAGGAGAGGGAGAAAGATAAACAAATGCAGTTACAATTTGAAAAGAAGGAGAGAGAGATAGACATGAGAGGGAGAAAGATAAACAGTTACAATTTGAAAAAGAGAAGGATGAAAGGGAATTCAAATTAAAATGAAAGAATTTGAGCTGCCAAGTAAAAAGCACGATCTCACTTCACATACAAATTCAAGTTTTGACATTACAAGAAATATCAGGTGAGTGCCCCCTTTTAGAGAAAAAGAAGCAGACAAATATTTTATTTATTTTGAGAAAGTTGTTGAAAATTTGAAATGGCCAAGGGAGCATTGGACTCAGTTATTGCAATGTGTACTTTTTGGCAAGGCCCAAAATATCTATGCATCCCTGTCAGTACAGCGAAGTTCTGACAATGATTTGGTTAAGGAGCATCTTAAACGGGTTATGCGTCAGTCTCTGAGGCTTATCGGCAAAAATTCAGAAACTATAAAAAAGAAGCTGGACAAACTTATATTGAATTTGCAAGAGAAGAAGAGCAGTTATTTAAGAGATGGTGCTTAGCCAAAAAAGTTGAACATGATTATGAAAGTCTCGAACAACTTGTATTACTTAAAGAGTTCAAGAACTATGCTCCTAAAGACATTAAGAATCATCTTGAAGAGCATGATATCGAAACCTTGGAAAATGCTTCTCTTGCTACTGATGAGTATTCGTTAACTCATAAAGTTCCTGTTGTAGGCAAATCATTCACTCAGCAGTCTACTAGTAGAAAGGTATTTTAGCCTAATACGACTCCTTCTAAAACTCAATCTGGCACAACTTTTAAAAATCAAGCTTCTGATAAACTTGATTCAATATCCTTGTCTATTCCTACGTGTACCTATTGCAAGAAAAAAGGACACGTCATTTCTGATTGCTTCAAATTGAAATATAGGCATCAGAATCAAGATAGACCTATCCCAAATGCTCTTATTTCTAAGAGGTCAAGGTCACGGTCATGTATTGAAGGCAATACATTTATTGTCTCTACTAAACCCCAGTCTGATTTTATTATGGAGAATTATGAACCATTCATGTCGAAGGGTTCTATATCACTCTTGTGTGATTTGGCCAATACTGTCCCTATTAAAATTTTAAGGGATACAGGAGCTTCTCAGAGCCTTTTATTATCAGGTACTTTGCCTTTTTCTGAGAAGTCCTGTTTTAATGAGAGTGTTCTCATTCAGGGAGTAGAGTGCGGCTTTGGTAATGTTCCTCTCCATTCTGTAAATTTGTCATCAAACTTAGTTTCAGGACCTGTGACAGTCGGAAAAGTGTCTACTTTACCTGTAGAGGGCTTTCATTTGTTGCTAGGCAACGACATAGCTGGAGTAAAGGTTGTGGTTAATCCACTTGTAACTGACAAGCCTTCGTTGGATCAGAAAGTTGATCCTATCGAAAAAGAATACCCTGATTTATACTCAGCTTGTGCAGTTACCAGAGCTATGTCAAAGAAAGCTCTTGAGAATGACTTTGATAAGGAAAATATTCCTTTAGCTGACACATGTATTGGTCAGGCTTTTGATGAGGTCACTTTCACTTCTAATTTCGATCAATCAAAAGGTATTGATCACAGTGATCCTCTTTAAAATACTCATTCTCGTTTATCTAATCAGGGTGATAAACGACAATCACTTGTCGTCGAACAGGAAAAAGATCCTGAGATCTCCTGTTTGTTTCAGGGGGCCATTAGTTAAACTGAAGCAACTGAAGTACCTGTCTGTTACTTCATTAAAAATGGAATTCTTATGAGAAAATGGAGACCTCCCGAGGTACCTGCTAATGACAAATGATCAGTGATCAGATTGTAGTTCCAAAATCTTACAGACAGGAAATACTTAGTTTGGCAAATGAAACTCCTCTGGCTGGTCATTTAGGGATAAATAAAACTTATCACAAGATCTTGACTCACTTTTATTGGCCAAAAATCAAAAGTGATGTTTGTAAATTTTGTAGATCTTGTCATACTTGTCAAATGGTAGGAAAACCCAATCAGAAGATACCTAAGGCTCATTTGCAACCAATTCCTGCATTTGACGAACCATTGAGGAGAATTATGGTAGATTGTGTTGGTCCCTTACCTAAGACCAAGTCAGGCAACCAATATTTATTGACCATTATGTGTGCGTCAAGAAGATTCCCAGAGGCAACTCCTTTGAGGAATATTAAAACAAAAACCGTAGTAAAAGCTTTGATTAAGTTTTTTACTCAATTTGGCCTTCCCAGGTCTGTCCAATCAGGTCAAAGGTCAAATTTTCTATCTGGAATTTTCCAGCTTGTTATGCTTGAATTTGGCAATCAGCAATTCAAGTCAAAAGTGAAACTATGGTTTCACAGAACTTTACTTGAGAGAACATTTGAGTCTTGTAATAGAGTTCATTCTCTCTTGCTCATTCTTCAAAAAATTTTCTTCAAATTAGATTTTACGGCCCTTACAAAGTAAAGAAGAAAATGAATGAGTTAAATTATAATAACAGTACTCTGATCTAAATAAATTAATAGAGTACTAGTATGTTGAAAGAGATAGCCAAGTAAATCATGCAATTAATTTAGTTGTACCTGTCCTACAAACTGAGGATTTAACTGAAGAAATGCAATCGGACACTGTTGATCTTGGAGCAACAAATCTTCGGAATTTGGAAATTATGAAAAATCTGGACCAGAAACTTTTACATTTACAAGAAGAAGAAAGGAATGAACTTCAACAGTTATTATTCGAATATGAGCACTTATTTCCAGATATTCCTACAAGGAAAAACAAAATTTTTCATGACGTTGAAATTGTAGATTCAAAACCCATGAAACAACACCCATGCAGGTTGAACCCTCTCAAACAGGAATACTTGAAAAAGGAGATTCAGTATTTACTGGAGAACGATTTCATAGAGCCCGAGTTCACCATGTATACTTGTTCCGAAACCGGATAAAACTTTCCGTATGTGCACTGATTATAGTAAGGTGAACAGTGTGACAAAAACAGATTCATTTCCATTACCACGAATCGATGACTGTATTGATAAAATTGGAAATGCCAAGTACGTCACCAAATTTGACCTTCTGAAAGGATTTTGGCAAATTCCACTAACAGAAAGAGCAAAGGAAATATCGGCCTTTGTGACTCCAGATGGACTCTTATCAATATAAAGTAATGCTGTTCGGGATGAAGGGTTCCCCAAGTACTTTTCAACGCTTCATGAGTATGATTACCTCTAGTCTAGAAAATTGTGATGCTTACATCGATGATATCATCATCTACAAGGACACCTGGAAAGAACATCTAACCACGATTCGAAAATTCTTTGACAGACTCGCTGATGCAAATTTGACAATCAATTTATCTAAAAGTGAGTTCTGCCGTGCTTGTGTAACTTTTCTAGGACATATTGTGGGACATGGTCAAGATAAACCTATAGATGCTAAGGTCAAGGCTATCTCTGATTTCCCTGTGCCTGTCAGTAAAAAGCAACTGATGTGATTTTTGGGTATTACCGGATACTATCAAAGTTTTGTTCCAATTTTTCTAATATTGCCAAACCCCTGACAAACTTGTTAAGTAAGAAAAACAAGTTTCTTTCAACTGAAAAATGTCAGGAGGCTTATGATAGGTTAAAAGCCATACTCAAAAGTGCGTCGGTTCTCACAGCTCCAAATTTCAATCA
This sequence comes from Megalonaias nervosa, assembly GCA_016617855.1. Taxonomy (NCBI): domain Eukaryota; kingdom Metazoa; phylum Mollusca; class Bivalvia; order Unionida; family Unionidae; genus Megalonaias; species Megalonaias nervosa. The sequence continues at coordinate 44,856 of JAECUM010010676.1, forward strand.
GTCTTTTAAATTGTCTGTGGATGCAAGTGATGTTGGGGTTGGAGCAGTACTGATTGAAGAAGATAGAAATGGTGTTGGTCACCCAGAGTGCTATTTCTCTAAGAAATTAAATAAGCACCAAAGGAATTACTCAACAATCGAGAATGAATATTTGACTTTAATATTGTCATTACAGCATTTTGAAGTTTACAATAGTTCAGCTCCTTCTCTGGTTATTGTGTTTAGTGACCACAACCCCCTTAGTTTCAAGGACAAGATGAAAAATAATCAAAGATTATTAAGGTGGAGTTTGTTTCTACAAGACAATTTGCAGATGCACTTTCCCGTGTATAGAAATATTATTTCATGTACACTTTATATAATTCATAAGAATTTTCTTATGTAATTTTATTTTACATCATGCATAATTTACAAATGGTAAAAAGAGAGCTTTATTATATAAATCTTTCTTTTTCTGTATGGGGGAAGTGTTACGTATATGTAATTAAATTGCTTGCGTGTTAGTTTTAAAATTCTTTTTTATTTTAATTTTGTTTTATTACATTTTATTGTAATGATTGTTTTCACTGGATTCGATATTTTTTCCAGTAAATTCAGTTTGTATAGAACGTAAAAGCTATTACATTAGCACTATTTTTAGCTCACTCTGGTTCATAGATTTTGTAAACATCGAGTGAAGATGATTGGCTATTGCCAAGGTTATTCGGCCCGCATGTTAGCTGAACTGTAAACAGTCTTTCTTTTTTTAAATATATTTTCAGTGTGAGAATCTCGTTCTTAGATAGGGCTATTCTTGCCTACGTGCTAATTTTCATTCTTCTTATTGCACTGTTCAAATATTAAGAGACCACGTGACCCATCATGCGGGAATGAAATGACGTTTTAGTTGGGTTTAATACTCATTCCGAGAGCTTTCCAGTCAGTCGTATTCTTGACACCTTGAGGATACAAGGTGTTTTATATTGTTGATGCCAGCTTGTTCTGAAGTTTTTCTATTTTTTGGAATTTAATAATTTATTCTCTAGAAAACTAAACAAGTGTACTTTTTTTATTAAAAGTTCTTGGACAAAGAAATTCAGTGAAAATTTATTCTGGAATTCTATACGGAAACATTATAAACTGTGATTCATTCGAGGATCTGTTACCATCAGTACAGACATCATCTGACGTCATCGCCTCCATATTGGAATTTCATCGAGATTCGAACCCGGATTCAATTAGAACTGTTTAGTGATGGGACTTATAGTTTTCAATCTGAGGATTAAATTTTGGATCATATTCACAAACCGTAAGTCCTATTTCCAATTTTTACCTTGTTTTCTAGGGAAATAAATTATTTTGTTAAAATTTACAAAGCTTGTTGGCTTCACTCTTTTCTCTTGTTATTTTTGTAGGAGCCTACACGTAACAGGTCAATATTTCTTAGTGCGTGGATATCAACACCATTAATGACAGCCAGAAAATTACAGTTATCTCTGATTACTTTGGGTGTCTGCGTAAATCGCTGAGTAACATAAATGGTATCCGTGTTTTTATGCCTTCGAGAAAATATTTGAGCTGGATTTGACTGCTTGTCTAGCATCACATCGTCATACACTAAAAGATTATTAATACATCCATCGAGATCATCCACTGATGGAGCATCATCAATATCGGTGATAAAATCAATAATATCATTGCCCTCCTCGTCCAACAACTTTGCATTTTCATTAAAATCTTTAAGCACGTCATAACATTGGTGATCATCTACAGATAGTGCCACTAAATACATCTTATCCCACTTGAGCTATCTAATTATCAGGTTAAGCAACATTTGCGTCTTACCAGACCCGGTTGGACTTATGATAATTGCTCTGATAGAATTTGGTAGCGGTGGATGATGCTTGATTGGCTCTTGCTTTCATGTCGCTGAGAAATCAATGACATTCATGTTGTAGAAATAAATAATAATTATATGGAGTGATAATGTGTTCGATGCAGAGCACCCACCTCCACCATGGATTAAAAACAATAACGACGAGGAATAAAATGTGTGCACATACAGGCAAGTGCGTGAGATGTGCTACAAAAAAATACAAATTTATCTCTCATGCAACAGGCGGAGATATCACTGCTTCACTGGGAAAATTACCAGGGGCTCCGCAGGCTAAGTATCCTGGCGAGAAGCAAATTTCTGGATATGATTATTATGGTCCTGGAACCCTACTTGATATCCGACGATGAAACAGATCAACCAAGATCTGGAGAGTATCCAATAAACGTGATTGATCAAGCGTGCCAAGTTCATGATGTTGCATATAAAAATCCAGATCAACAACAACATATTGCAGACGTGAAGTTGATTCACACTCTAAAGTCTGTATAAACTAAATCTCTCAGAGAATCGCTTGGTTTTTTTTTTTTTTTTATAAGATCTGCGATGAAAAGTAAACTAGTGCTAGGGGCCAGTAATTAATCACAGATAACTATTATATGGAATCGATTTATTATAGCCCAAGAGAATAATGGAGGGGTAGAGCAGTGATTAGTAAACTTGCTGATTCAGCAGATGTCGAACGTTCTGTTGCTGAAGATTGGTTAGTACGACAGGTAATATGGCAAATTTATCTACCACCACCTAAAAAAATTCAGTATGCATATTTTGATGTCAGCACTCCCCATGAAGTTCATCTGGCAGATATTTTGTTTTTACCACATGATACTATTAAAACTGGTAGACGTCATTGATCTGCTAGCGGATCGCGCACATACAAATACGCGTTGACTGTCGTTGACGTTGCAAGTAGATATAAAGAAGCAGAACCACTATCAGCATAGACAGTAACTGAAGTTGCATCTGCGTTTGAACAAATTGATCAACGTGGCGGCCTGCGATGGCCACAGTCGCTATAGGTTGATCCTGGCAAAGAATTTATTGGTGCAGTAACATCTCTGATGAAACAACATAACGTCAAAATGAGACGAGGGTACACCGCAATTCATAGAGATCAAGCAATCGTTGAGCGATTTAATCGAATACTTGCTGAGCGATTGTTTGGATATCAGTATGCGAAGGAAATATCCACCGACCTTAAGTCCCTGAACAGAGTTTAGGAGGATAAGAGATCTCGTGAATGGGTTGCAAGACTACCAAGTGTGATAGCTGCGTTAAATAATAAAATTACTGGTGGAATTCCTATGAAGCCCATCAATGCAATCTCGAAGAAACACATACCAACGACCACTCGTGAGCGGCAGCAACATGACTCTTTCTCAAAACAACCAGTACTAAATAATATGACTGTCAGATATTTATATGAACCTGGTGAACTTGAAGGGGGGGGGGAGAGGTAAAAAAAGGAGCGACTGATCCAGTCTGGAGTGTAACCACACATAAAATTTCCAGTGTGGTAAGATCCACGGGTAGACCTGCAATCTACAGACTAGATTCAACTGATCCTCAACGTGGATTTGTACGTGAACAATTACAAGTAATTCCTGAAGATACACAATTACCACCGCCTTCACTTTTGTGAACTGGCACCTGGAATCTCAGCTTCATTATTCTGTCGTCGAATATCTGCTGGGCGATAACATAATGGTACAGGTAGATCTGAAAACTTTTCTTTATGTAACTGAAATAATTGCTGCTGAAGTGAATCACGAACTATCTTCCGACTTGCAAATGTCAAATCAGCATGCCTCCACAAATTCTAAAAATCGTCGTTTGTTGTTTCTGGAATTACCTTATGCATTATCTCACATTGAATCTTATCTGGCTGCAGTCTGATTAGCTTTTTGAACCCTTTCAGTGATTCATCAGTAGCTCCATGATCATCAAGTATTTCCTCATAATAATCTATGAATTCTTTTAACCAGTCATGCGGAGATGAGCCGACGAAAGGTGGTGGTTGACCATGAAGTAGTATTATATAAGGCCGATTCTATCTCAAAGACCTTTTAACCCCCCTCCCAACCCTCCAAACAAATACAAATTACCCCTCTCGAGATCTTAAAACACCCACCCCAACGATTTTACACAAAACTAAACCCAGAGTTCTAGCCCAAATATAATTCTATAACTTTTACATAACCAAGACTTGTAATTGTAACAGATGTTGCCTAGCCTTGTGTAAGGTAATGTGAAAATCAATACTGCGTCATCCAGGTAAAATATATTAGTCATTATGCAACGTCAGCCTCAATCACGTGATTTTCTAGAATCAGGTAGAAGATTGGGGATTCTATAATACTCAATCACGTGATTTTCTAGAATCAGGTAGAAGATCGGGAATTTCCAGAATCTCAATCACGTGACTTTCTAGAACATTCCAAATCACTAGTATATAAGGCGTTCAAATTCTCTCATAGTCACTTCACCGCTGCATGTTCAAGGGGAATCTTTACCGGGTGAGATCAGGTAAGTGACGTTTTTCATATATTATTTATACCTCGTCACCAATTATTAATGTTTTAGCCGATCTGTCTTATTTTTACTACGATTACTGTAATTCTCAGAATTTATGATTACTGTAATTCTCAGAATTTATGATTACTGTAATTCTCAGAATTAATGATTATTGTAATTCTCAGAATTAATGATTATTATAATTCTCAGAATTAATGATTATTGTAATTCTTAAAATTAATGATTCTCAGAAATAATGATTACTGTAATTCTTAGAATTAGTGATTCTCAGAATTAATGATTCTTAGAATGAGTGATTGAGCGATTCTCAGAATTAATGAGTTTCAATGAGCAATTCTCAGAATTAATGTGTTTTAGAAGAGTAATTATTGTTATTCTTAGAATTAGAGATTCTTAGAATGAATGATTGTTGTTATTCTCAGAATTAGCGATTCTCAGAATTAATGATTCTTAGAAAGAATAAGTCTCAGAATGATTCATAATCACATGGAATTTCCAGGAAACGCCAACGCAGATTTTTCAGTATAAAAGGAAGGTAGAATTTTCTTCTTAGGCACTTTCAAGGGGACATATTATACCGGGCGAATCAGGTAAGTGATATTATTTATACCTCATCGCCAATTATCAATGTTTCAACTGTTGATATTAGAAATATTTCATTATCACGATGATAGAGACTAAACTTTACTTTACCGCTCACACAAAGACGACATTCTAACAAATCTTTTATTTGAGGTTTGTTAAGAGGATATTTTTTGTCGATAAAATATATTTTTGACCGATCAAGATCAATTGTAAGTTTAGTATATTTTTGTTGACTGATCGGATCGTGAAAGTTTTTAAATTCCGCTAGCAACTTTTGATACAATTGCTCGAGGTAATTGAAATACTCGCTGTCATCAGATCTGATAAGCGAAAGTTTTAGCTTGTCACGTGTTCCACTAAAACATATACCTGATGTTTCATTATTAATTTCAACTGTCAATTGTTTGCCGTCCATCATTAGATATTTGATCTTGCTATTGTAGTTATTTGTCACTGTCAAATTTTCAAACATTATTTCTTTAGTTTAGATAAAATTTCAGTCGGAAAAGATAATATCGAGTATAGATCTATCATCAAAACAGTACCCAAGTGCAAATGTATCTACCCCATTTTCGCAATAACGTTTATCATCAAAATTACTTAATCCGCGTTTGATAATGACATCTGTTTCTAGTTTATGATGATTCGTTCGAATAGCCATTGCTCTTATAAAACTAACACCGCCATCAAGCGCGTACTTGTAATCATCAAATTTCATAAACTTTTTAACAAAATAGTCAGACAGACCTTTTGCTCTTTTCTTTATTTCATCATTATCTAACAATACTGCATACATTTTACTACGCAATCCGATAAAGTATTTGATGATGCTCGAGTTCATTTCATCTTTGAACTTACCAATAACCTTCTTGTTCGTGTTGTCATAAAATTTACTGTCACAAGGGTAATCGGAAAGATCAAACAGATGTCGATTATCGTACATGTCCTGATAAATATCCTCACATTCGATTTCATATACGAGCGAGTCGGTATCAGTAAACAATAATCTACTGGACGGCCATTGATTTTTAGCAAAATTATAATGAAAATCATACATCAGCCATTTCGATAAATCTAACACGGAAGCTCCAACGTAAATCGGTTTGTTTAGTTTTAGATTTGTTTTTCGTCGCTGTATCGCGACAAGATTTTCATTAAAAAGTTTCATGCTAACAAAATCATCGTCTGATACAAGTTTGTTTCTGCGATTAATATCATTAACTAGTTCGATATTTACGCGTTTTCTAATATTTTCCATCGTCTTACCAAAAACGGAATTGTTCATAAGCTTAAAAAAGTCTTTCTCAAAATTAGATTTCGCCACAGCTCTTCTCGAAGTGTTCGAGTTAATATAACCTTTCATCCAAGTTGATTGATTAAATTTTAGTACACGATGAACTTTTCTCAACACGAGACCAGCATCGACTGCTTGTTTTAAAACTTTGTAATGCAAAACATAATTTTTCTTATCAAGTAAATTTGGTACTAGTTTTTTTACCATAGAATTTTGTCTTGGTGATGCTGACGTTTGTTGTTCCTGAGATAATAAACTATAATCTATGACCATCGATTCCGCACAGAAAGGATAATCGTTATGCAATTTGTGTAGCCAAGTTGGATAATCGAGATCAACCTCAACGAAGTACGAAACATCGTCGGGTATCTTTTTATCTGTCTCTGATAGAAATTGATCAACCGTAATCCAACGAAATCCACCAAAAGGCATTGGTTCTGCCATAGAATAACCGTACAAGTTATTGCAATCTAGATAAATAATATACTTCGAAGGAAGCTTAGGATTATACTCTTTCAAGTATTTGTTGTTTGCTTCAGCATATTTTTTTATAATCATGATAATACCACCTCGAATACCTTTTTCGATAAAATTGAACATATCAACGTCAGTCAGTAATTCTAACCTTACTTTACTAAATTTTAACAAAGCATTCCATGACAACCCGGGAGCAGAATAATACCAACAAGGATCTAGTCCGTAATTATTATAACTCACTTCTCGAAAACTTTCAAAAACATCTGCTAGTAATAAAACATCTGTTTTTAGGTATAAATCATGATAATCGCCAAATGTTCTGCAATCAAATTCTTTCCAGATATCTTGCGCGTATTTGTACTCGTCATCGGTTATATTTTTATTTTTAAGTTGTGAATAAAATTTGTTCTTGTCAGGTAAAGATGTTTCATCAAATTTACTCCAATCGTCGAGATAATCGTACGGAAATACTCCTTTTTTGGTTAGTAGAGTGTATTTATCTCCAAAACAATCTTGTAGGCTATCAAACTTACTACAGCCTTTTACAAGCTTATTTAACGATGCTTTCATAAACTGCATGCTGTCAATAAAACGCAACTTACCTAGCGTAACTGACATATACTTTTCAAAATTATTTGGAATGCATTTGATGATGTTATCGAGTTTTAAACGAGATTTTACGTCAGGATCACCAAAAGCTTCTACAATAATGTGGCTATCATATCCTCGAAAGTTGTGAAGAATAACTGGAATAAAATCTGGAGCATGAAATTTTAAATTACATTGATCATGAGCCGCTCCACGGTACTGTCCGGTGAGATGGCAATGGTCATGTACTTTCTTGTCCCTGACGTTGTCAGAGTCAAAAGCTTTCTCACAAATATGACAAAATTTCGTTTGTTCGTGATCAGATTCTTGCTGAGATGTCAGTTTTATCATTGGAGTTACTCTTTTCAAACGAGTAAATATATGATCAACTTCGCTAATCAACTGCTTGAGAAGCCAAACAGCTGGATTTTTACCACGATATAATTTGATTGGTTTAGATAATTTGATTAGTTTAGATAATCTCGAATCAGCGCAACAAACTATCTTATACGCTACTCCACACGGAACATGATTTTGAGTTTTCCTTGTACTCGATTGGTTGGGATTATTTTCTACGCCAAGTACAGGTTGAAGTAAACATTCGAAATCAGCGTATATAACGAAAGGAATTTTTAGCTTGTGATGGTGATTCACAAACTGTAACACGCTATTTTCTTTGGACGGCATTGTTATTCGTTGTACGTCACTACAGTACTGCAAATGCTTTTGTAATTTTTCATGGTCATTACAACCGTGTAAGCAGCGATAACAAAAGAATGTTTTCTTCTTTCGTTTATTACACTGTCCACCAACTAGTCCATTAAAGTTTTTGATCCAAACGTAATGATTTCTATAAAACAATAAATTTATAGTCGATTGTGAAGCTTTTTCTGAAATATATCTTGGATAGACCTTTTCTTTTCATCAAGTCCGAAAACGTTGATCGAAACATTGTTTTGCTTTTCAAACTTTGGTATTTGATTTTCTGCCACTGGAAAGTCAATATCTTTAAAATTTAATCTTGACACGTGACTGATACACTTCTCAACACGATCAGCATTTTTTTCTGCTGGAAATAACGCAGAAAGAACAGCCCATTGGAAACATTTGTTATCAACGTTTTTTATGTTTATACAACATTTTTTGTTTTTTATTTTTGGTGGCAGGTCGATATACGAACTACCGCGTAATGTGTTATATTTCATTGTGTGAAATAAAATTTCCTTGATCATTTCAAACTTCCAACCCGAACCCGATTCGGTATATTCTTCTACCTTTTTCCAGATTTCTTGGTGTATTTCATTAGTTAGTGACAAAAGATCAGTACCAAACAAAACACGCCTTGATTTTGCATTAATATAAGGGTCCGTAGTTTGCGTGTTAGTCGATTCTTCCGTCACAAGTAGTTTTGAAAATATAACGTGATATTGCACTAATATTCTTATACCCTTATGTTTTTCAAGTTCACGTTTTACAGTTGACTCTAGCAAATGATAAAGATTTTCTGCAGTAAAATTTACTAGTACGATTTGTTTATCGAACCGATAACTGTTGTCAAAACCTGTAAAGGCAGTCGCTATTTTTTCAGGTTCTCCAATAAGGCTCTTCTTGGCTATATCACGTAATTTCAGCATTGCTATATAATAGTGTAATATTATATGTTTAATTGATTGTTCGATCGATAACTCACTGCACGCCAGCTGAACAAACAATTAGAGATATAAAATCCTTATAGTATAATGACACAAAATCTGAGATACATTCGATTGACAGCAGAGGAGCAAGAAGCATATCATGTTCATCCGAAGTATAACTTCTACGCTGGAAATGCATTAGGTTCGGTTATTAACATAAAATCTAAAAAAATCTATAGGAAAACCAACACCAGCGGGTTATAAGATTAGTGTAAATGGAGATAATGCTGAGAGAACGGAAATGTTTAGAAAAGATTTTATTTATGCTTTGTTCTGCGATGATATTCCAAAAGGACAAAGAGTCTATAGAGTAAATGGCTCGATTACTGATGACAATATTGAAAATCTATCTTTACAAGATGAGTTTCAACGTCATAAAGTATTCGATTTATACGAAGCAAATGATAAGGGAATTATACGACATATAAGGACAAAAAAAGTTATTGGAAAATTGAAAAATAGCGGATACCTGTTTGTGAAGGTACGTGGAACTAAAACAGATCATGTTAGTTATCTATCACATAGATTTGTTTATGAAATGTTTAATAACGATATTTCAGGTAATCTAGTTATTGACCATATTAACAAAAGTAAAACTGATAATCGTTTAGAAAATTTAGATTTGGTTACATCAAAAGAAAATACTCGACGTGGATCTAATTTTGACGGTAATAATTTCAGAAACCCTATAAGATCAGTTATTTCAGTAAATCTTGAAACTGGAGAAGAAATGAAATTTAAATCAATATCAGCTGCAGCAAAATATCATAAAATTGATAGTAAATCAATAAAATATGTTGCCGATGGAATAACTAAATCAGCAACGTCAATGTCAACTTTTGACAGATTTAGTTTTAGATATGATGATTAATGATATTTCGTAATTCTGTCTTAGTAAGACAGCTATGTGCAAATGCCATAATATCATCGCGATCAAATTGTAATGTTATAAAAGCATTTTCATCAAGTTTATTTTTTTCTGCTGCTGTTAGTAATATTTTATGAGAATCACCTTGCGTAACAATAACGTCAACGGAATACGAACTATAACCCGACAGACATTTTCGAACTGCTTCGGCTAGTTCCTTGTAATTTAATATATTAACCTTTTGATGATATTTTACCCCGTCGGTCATATCTTATAACAATAAATTAGATAAAAGTATATTATAATATGAACTTGATGAAACGACTTGCTGAAATATATGCGGAAGATACAATCGCAGACAATGTTAAAATCACTAGCGATAAAGTCGCAGATAATATTACAATCTCTACCGATATAATAGACAAATCTTCTAGTTATAGCGAAGATGATATTTTGTACAATAATAATGATGATGACGATGAAATAGTCGCTGTAGCTGACAGAAAAAATTACAGCAGACCAACAACTGGACGATATAATGTTAAGTATCACATTGCCAAAAAAATAATAAAATTTAACTTTACTGTTGCCGAACAACAGATATTTTGGCAGCTTATCAGACCATTTTTAAATATAAAAATAACTGGCCAGCGAAGGAGTATAAAATACGATTTTATTTTTGCTAAGATATTTAATTTAATGCCAGTTGATAATGAAAGAAAATTACATTTAATTTCGTTATGTAAAACTATTAAATGTAAATCTGTGCTTGTGAAATACGAACAAATTTATAATAACGTTATTGGATCGACTTAGTTGGTACCCAGCTATTAAATTTATCGCTATACCCACGCCATTTGACTAAACTTTTATCACCATTTCTCCTAATCAATTTTTCGATAACGAAAACATCTTGCTCAGTTTTCTGAAGTTCTTGTTCATAAAAACTACCAATGATCGGTTCCCCTGCCAGATCTTTTAGCGCGTATGTTACAGGTATTGTTAAAAGTACTTTATCAACTATAAACACTTCTTCAGTCCAGTTTGGAGTAAATCCTTTTTCAAATGTTTTTTTAGTCAAAGAAATTCTAACTTTATCACCGACTTTAAATTTATGTCTGCGGTACATGTTTTCATTTGCAAGAATCGGATTTTTAATTGCGTCGTTTGGCGATAGTTTAGTGGTTCGATGTTTCGTGTTATTATATTCGTCAACAATCTTTTGTAAATTGTCAATATATTTATTGGTAATTTTAGCTGTCAAATATTTGTGTATTTTTTCGTTTAGCGTGCGATTAAATCGCTCTACTACGACACTTTTACCCTCGTTTCCTGTAACATACTTTTTAATGTTATTTTGTTCTAGAAACTGCTCAAACTTTTTATTAAAAAATTCTGCTCCGTGATCGGTCCAGATTTTATTCGGTTTTCTTTCCGTACTTGTTATTATTTGTTTTAACGCATCAGTTATCGACGTTCCTGTCTTGTCTGAAACAGGTACACTAAACGCATATTTACTAAAAATATCTATGACATTAAACAAATATTTCTTATTATCGTTAAATTCTGCTAGATTTGACACATCAACCAAATCTATCGCCCAGATATCATCAACGGCATTTGCGACAACTTTACGTCGCGTAAACTTTTTTTTTTTAGGTTTATGTAGCTCAGACGCTAGATCATCGTATAATTCTTTTCCGAGTCCAAGTTTATATTTTGCTCCTATCATTCCCTGAACAAATCTTCTATCAAAACGTTCTCGTAGATTTCTTGGCTCCATATCACGTAATTCGTCTAACATTACTTTATCACAACCAGACTTATCTTGCTCGTTGTCCCTGTAACAAATATCATGACGCATTGCTATTGCATCAACTTGATTGTAAGGTTCTTGTCCTGGCAGTGGATTATCGTTCTCGTCAAGTTGTTTATCAAGAGGATTATAAGGTCCGGTGTAGTGTATTTATGACCTGGCAATGTCCAACCTCCTTTTGGTTTCGGCAGTTTGCCAATAAATTTATGTATATCTATACCTGTACCTATTATTTCTCTGTTGTTACAACGTTGACAATATGTGACAATTTTATTTTGCTCGAGGCATAAATCTCTGTCAGAATCGCACTTGCATATCATTCTATATTTTTAGTCATCTACTAAAATAATCTTGTCAGGAGGGCAACCAGCTCCCAGCGACTTTATCGCCGGGGACGTTTTCTTTAAAAACATACTTTTTCTCTTTTCACAGATTGCACAAATACTTTTTAGCATTAATCTGTTATTTTTTGTTTTTTCCGTCGTCTCATCCTTATTTTCTGTTTTAGTTTTACATTTGAGACAATATGTTGACATTATATATTTGTAAGTTTAGATAAAATTATTAGTAAGCTTTACAAAAATTAATTGTAATCTCATCATTAGAGTGAGAAGGTTGCTTATCAAACTGCAAAATAAACTTTAAAAAATTAGGATCTTTTGACATCTGTTTAATGAACATTATACAATAATATCCGCAAGCAGAAGTTCCAACAGGTTGAAGTTGATTGGACGAATAATATATTTTTTTTTTAAATTTTCTGTTTATATACTTTTTTATTACATCGCTTGGAGGAAGTCCAAACGAGTCAAAATAATTGTTATTATAAACTGCTACCCAATGCGTGCCGGATCCGTCATTGAAATCTTGTATATTTATCACGCATGAACCACCTGATGCAACACCTTCGGTGTCGAGTTCATCTTTGGAATAAACTCCGTGAAATCTAGGAACTGATTTTAGTTTATCAAGTATATCAAAGTTACTTAGCAGGGTGGCCGTGTTCCCGGCAATGTTAATCCTCGTCCGATTCCTAGAAGATTTGGCAGTAGACTTCCCGCGAAAGGAATAATTCCTCCTTGTTTTGTTCGAGTTCGTTTTTTCGTTTTCTTTTTTTTCGTTGTGGTTTTTCGTCGATGCGTTGCATTGGGCATTATATTTATCGGTCACATAAAATTAAGCTTTAGACTATTTTCTTTATACCACTACCCTCAACTGCTTTTTCGTTGCGCCAGATACTGCTCCAGACGCTGCTGCTAATCCTAATGTACCTAACACCGGTAACATTTTTGGTATTATAGTGCTAGCTAGTACTGATAGTGCTGGACCAAAGAAACCACCTTCCACCACAATGCGGTGGGACATCGCTGTTATTTGTGCGGCACTTAAATTTAAAACAAAAGGTTTTTTGCGATCGTATTTATTTGCTTGATTTTTGGTTAACATTAATTTTGTTAAAATACCCGTTTGAGAGCTGGGATTAACATTTAATGATACCTGTCTCTGCTTTGCAACAGCAGCTGCTAATTTTTTAACTTGGCCATCAGTTAAATATATTTCTTTTACAATATATTTTGTCATCTTATAAAACTATTGCAGATTAAACTTGGACTGTCATTTTACCTCAACGGAATCTATCGTAACAAATCTGTCGCTTATCACTAATGCATATACGTATAACGGCACTGGAACTGCTGGAAGTTCGAGTGTCCAAGTAATTTCAATATCAGCTGTTGAATCAACTAATCTCTCGCCATGTTTGCTAACATCAAAATAAAATATTGGATAAAGTGTACGAAATTCCTCTACTGATATTTGAGATCCATCTTCAACATCTTGATATTTTTGTACTGCGTCGAGTAAATACATGTACGGTCGAGTAATATTTTTATTAGCGTCATCTGCAAAATTGCATTCTATCGCTCGTTCTGGATACTGCTTTGAATTTAGTCTAGCATATATTCGTCTAACATTAGCGTTATCAAATATCGCATTATTTTGTTCTTGGCTACCACGTTGCGCTTGCCGTTGAAATACGACAAACAATTGTCTCGGCAGTTGTTCGCTTGATGTTGTTGTAACTCGCCATGTGTAGTCGGTAGTATTTGGAACTGCTGTTTGATATATTTTATGCTGCTGAAAATAAATCTTGTTTGTATGTTTCTCAAGCATACTATTTAGTTCTGCCGCTTTTGTGATCGACGGAGTTATACGCGGCATCCACAGCGCAAGTTTGTTTATGATAAACTGTACATCAGCTCCACCTGACCTAAATAGACAGTCGTTTTGTTCTGCCCGATCTAAAATAAGTGTATGTTTAACTCCACGAAATACTTTATCATAATCGCGACAAAAGCCAAAAATCATACTTAATGGCAGCATCATTGTAATTTGACGTGATCCTGCTGCAAGTTCTCTTCGCCTAGAAAAACCTTCATTATAACGTGGATTTTTTACGCTAATTGTGTCATTGATTAAATCTAACATTGCGACAGCATCTGCACCTGCAGCTGGTGGTGTTATATTAAGATTAGTACAAGCTGCAGTAAGTGAGACTCTCACAGCGTCTGCGTTAGCACCTGCAGCTGGTGCGACTATACCTAGTGCGGCTGCATTAACAATAAGAAAAGTTCTTACAATTGGAAGATCTGCAGCAGCATCAGCTCCGTGTACCAAAGCACCGTTCGATAAAAGTTCGGTTGATTCTGCTACACCACGTCCAGTATCTTTAAACCACATCATGTTCGTTGCAGTTGATCTGGAGTAATCATCGGAAAACGAAATAATATTTAAGATTGTACTTGCAACTTGTAAGTGACTTGAAATATCCTCAACAGTTTGATTAGCTAGTTGATATCTAGCACTTTTGAATAAACACCAGCCGTTATTTATAAGAGCTACTTCTGTTCCAGCTGCAATTGCAACAGGCGGATTAGCTACTGTCATAATCTGACCACGAACTTCTAACATTGCCTTATGTGGCAGTAGAAATACATCTTCATCTCGAGTATTAAATGTTCTAATACCAGTTTTATTTGGTTCATTAGAATTTTCATCGAGATACTCAACATACTCAAATTCTGTTACAGTGTCATAGGTGTCATAAGTTTCTGCTAAATCGAGATAATTTTTAACAGACATTTTTATTTATTAGATTATATAAAATTTTATTGTGGCGCCGTTACTTTAGATATTAATTTTTGTATAATATGCTCGCCTTTCGGTGATAAAAGTTTTTTCATTGTTGTTATCATAGCACGTTGAGTTTCTTTTGTTGGAGCGATTTCTGATATAGCTTGTTTTATATCAGATGCAGACGGTGCGTCTTTTATTTTATCAGCTATTTTTTGTCCCACCGCAGTTTCAGCGGCAGATGCAGCCCCAGTTGCAAAAGCTTTACCTGCGTCAAGCGCAATTGGTGCAACTTTACGCGCGATTCCCGGAACATTTTCAATAACTTTAGTAAATATATTCCCAAAAAATCCTCCTACTATTTTTCTTCGATAAAAGTTTTTTCTCTGTTTCATTATATTTGAGGTTGTATAATTTTTATTGTCGATAGTGAAGTCGCAATAATTTTGTTATTGTACTCGTAAGTGTAAATAATATGTAACAATTTCGTTGTTCAGATCTAATTGCCTACCAGATTGATCTGTTAATTGCATTGTTATACCTGATATTTGATTTTCAACGTTTAACGGATAATAGATAATATGACGCGGAGTGATTTGCATGAGAGAACCTGGCGGAACTTCTGGTGAGAAACTGTAAATCGTTTGTCCTTTACTGCCCTGGGCTGAGTAAGATCCAGAAGCAATAGAGCAATTTACTAATATTGTATTTACGTCAGTTATATTTACCGGCAGTTCACCGTCATATGTAATAGCTTCATTAGGATCTAAATAATACTCTCTATATTCAAATCCTATCAGTGGTGCGATACTTCTCGGTGATATAAAACTAACTGACATATTTTTTATCGTCATTCTAGCTCGTAACGTGTTATAATTCGCTGCTAACTCGAAATTATCAGGTTTCATCTTCTCTTTTTGTATAAGCTCTTTTATCACTCTGTTTAGATCAGTAATATTATAAGCTCCTTGTGGAATTTTAAATGTTTTCCATTGCGTGTCTCTTATTGAAATAATTGCAATCTCATCATTAATATCAGTTTTTACGTTAGCCATAGCATTCCAACAAGTACAAGAAATTAATCCAATTTCATACTGTTTCTCAGTATCAAGTTGTATTGGCGGAATATAATTTACTGAAAAATTTGCGCTATCTTTTGCGGTTGTACTAGAGTCTAGCAATAATGTTGTTGACATTGTTATTTATTATATTTTTTATAAAATTAAATCACCTAGATTAAGTCCTTTGATTTATATTAAATCAAGGTGTAAAGTTTCATACTCGTCAGATGTTAATAAATTTTCCGATCTTAGATGATCAAGTATATCAATAATTTCATTGTCAATTTCAACACTAACATTCCCAGCTTCTTTTGATGATATTAATAGCATTAATCTGCCTATCATTTCAGCGGTTGATGTAAATATTTTTACACCAGTTCCAGTCTTACCCGTGCGAATAATCTCATTTTTTTCAAACACGTCGTAAAATTTCCTATTTTTATATTCTCCAGATCTAAATTTCTCCGCTAAGGGTTTTAAATTAATAGCAATAATGGCATCTCTATAAAGTTTTAAAATTCTATCAACTTCTTCTTCTGTTTTAGCTTCTTTAATTTTATCATAAACTTGTGATCCTTCTTCTATAATTTCTTTTAAATCTGTGATAATATAATCATATTCTTTTTCTGACAATTTATTAATATTATTAATATCATAAAGAATATGTTTTATTATAAAATAATCATAATCGTATTTTGTTACTTTAGATTCTGCTATTTTTAGTTTTTCTTCAATTTCCTTACTTATTTTAGTTTCCTCTGGAGCTTCGTATATCACATATGCTGGTTTTTTTTTGGTCTTTTATCCAATAATTTTGCTTCTGTACTTAAACCACTACTATGATAACTATTATATTTGTTAATTTCTCTCACGTTATCAATAACTTCTATGTAGAGATTAGCAATAATACCTTCTCGGTATAATCTAACGTTGTTATAATAATTTTTATTTTCTAAAACTATTTTGCTGCGATGTGTATAACTCTCTTCTTTTATTTCTTTTAATTTTACAAATTTTTCGTCGGCTTTAAATTCTTCTTTGTTAATATTATGTATTTTCACATTCTTAAAGTCATATTTTTTATTAAAATCTTCATACTCGTAATCTTCTATTTTGCTATCTATATGTTCTAGTTCATATTTAAATCTTCTTTCTTCTTCTTCTATCTCTGTCTTTCTTTTATGTTCTTCTTCTAACCTTCTTTCAATCGGTCTAACTATTACTGTTTCCGCTAATCTTTGTTCAAGTAAAAGTGGATTATTTAATAATAGTGTTAGTTCAGCTTGTCTAGCAGCAGGGTCAGCAATATGTTTTACAAGTTCTCTAGCTAAATTTAACTTTTCTTCATCAGATCTTCTAATAATTTTTTCAGCAGCTGCTTCTTGTTGTTCCTTAACAAGCCCGACTAAACCTTTTTCTTGAAGTTTTTTAACTTCTTCGTCTGACAGTGTCCTAGTTTCAGGTTGTTTCCCAAGAAGTGCTTCAGTAACTGGTTTGAGAATCGTAGCTGTTGTTTCTGCAGCAGTTATTTGTCCACGACGTGCTTGTTGTACTCTTTTCTTAAACGCTGCTTGAGATTGAGCAAGTTTTTTCAGATCATCTATATGTTTTCTATATTTTGCTCGTTTGTCCATAATTATTATATATAAATTTTATAAAATTGAAACGCCTTTCTGTAAGTAAGTGTCAATACAACAGCGGAACATTTTAGTTGGATCATGTGTAAGTTTATCAAATAAGAAGAAGTTATATTTATCTTTTGTAGCTTTATGATAAAGTTCGATAAATTTATCTTTTGTTACGTCACCGCATTGTTCGTTCGCAATATTTCTGACGTCAACATTGTCCAGTCCCGGAAATAATATAAAACAACCGGTATTTCTCCGAATAAATCTGTCAACATTATAAAAACCTTGAGCTAAATAAATAGAATTACACTTTTTATTTCGCGATAGTGAAAAATATGATCTTATTTTATTCATCTCCGTATTATTTAGCGGAATATCGTCAAAAACTACTATCTTATGTTCAGATGCATCAAGTTGATTAACTGGAATACGATCTTCTGGCTGTCTTATTATTAAAAAAATCTTCACCAGCCTCAAAATCATCACGAAGTTTGTCATTATATTCGCTTAGTAGCTCGTACTTATCTTGCTGTGGATTAATTGTATAAATATAAACTCGATCGTAGTTAAAATTATCGCCGAGAAGTAAGTTCATAAGCAAATTTGTTTTTCCAGATCCAGTTCGCCCAACAATAAGATAATGACAATCTGGAAGTTCATTGTTATGTTTATGTTTCACCAATCGCTCTGTATCAAAGTTTAATATCGTCGCCATCGTTGTTATATAATTTTATGTAATATTAAACTAACTAATGTTGACAATTTTATGTAAGACAATAAATAATGAGCTACCATACAAAATTTGGAACATTAACAGGAGATTTATTGACTGAAGGTTATCAAGGTGACTTATCTAAGTACGCAACTCTTGATCAGCTAAGAAATGAAATTGATAATTTATTAAATCTCACAAGTGTAGATCAAAATGAAGTTGTTATTTTCCAGGATAAACAAGGACGATTAAAGACGAGTAATGTACAACTGTCAAATGTACTTGTACGAATTCCCACCGCGGTTGTTAATAATATTGTTACTTTTACAAATCAAGGTAAGATACAAGATTCCGGTAACTCGATTAACGATTATATCAAAAAAGCAGGTGATTCATTCACGGGTCACATTATTATGAACCAAAATAAAATTATAGACCTTGGAAACCCAGCCTCAGATACAGACGCCGCAACAAAAAAAATATGTCGATGATCAAGAATCTAAGTAAGTATTGGCCAACGGTGGCATAATGCGTGCATTTCTCAACATGAACAATAACGGCATTAATAATCTTAGAACACCGGAATATGATTTTGATGCTGCAACAAAAAAGTATGTTGATGATAAGGAAATTCCTATTTCAACTTCGTTAAAAACAATCGGTGATGAAATGACTACACTTAGTGCTACTTTTTCTAGACACGAAGAAACGTTCTTAAATTT
The DNA here is from genome assembly GCA_016617855.1 of Megalonaias nervosa. NCBI lineage: Eukaryota > Metazoa > Mollusca > Bivalvia > Unionida > Unionidae > Megalonaias > Megalonaias nervosa. The sequence continues at coordinate 63,841 of JAECUM010010676.1, forward strand.
TCGTAGAAACATAAACAAACCCTTTAAAGAATTTTTTGGAGAACAACCAACCGTTGACATAAAACTCTCCGACGTTAACACGAAACTCAACGACATTGTCAGTGGAATACCTAATATTGTTCAAAAAACTAATCTGATTAAAATTCCACACGGACAAATTAAAAATATCGTATATACAGTAGCATCAGGATCATCAACATGGACACCACAAAATAACACACTCGAACACACCGTAGAAGTAACTGGGTTATACAGGTTATCTATATATGGTTCGGAAATTAATGTTGCCACTTCATTATCACCGAATGAATATCATAATCCTCTATTGGTGATGCTAACCAAGAATATGAAAGAAATCTTTACGCTGATATCAACAGAAATGCCTCCGAGACGTTACTGGTGGTAACACTATCAAATATACCGCAGAAGTTACTGGTATTTATAGACTGTCTATCTTTAGCTCTGCAAAGTTTAAAATTTATACTACAACATTTCCATGGCGTCATTCAACCGATGCTTTCTCTGGAGTTGTATCTATAGTGTTAAATAAAGATGCTGAAGAAATATTTTTACTGGAAGCAGATGATCAAACAATAACCGCAACGTCTTACTGGTGGTGTTTGGAATTTGTAGCTGAAACACCACAATTAATTACTTAATCAAACCAAGAACCAGCATTGTTGTAAATTAATATTATATAATGGAAAAATATATATTTGATTTCAATCACATTTCAAAAGAAATTCCAAAACAAGATGTGGACGCTCTAATGCAATATTACAAATTTTATCATAAAAAAACTTTGGTGCGTGAAAAAATGTTATAAATATTATACCAAAATACTTCGAGTAATATCATATTTACCGCTGTTATTGACTGGATCTGGTATAATTTCGAGTGGTGCATCATTAAACCCGTTTTTGTTAATAATATCGGGCATTGGTGTTTCTCTTGAAACAGCGTGTAAAAACATAGAACCTCGACTCGCGACTAAAAAAAATAGTTGCCAAACGGCTAGTATCACCTATAAAAAATTACTTGATCAGATACGATCTTACTTGCGGGGTATAAAATATGATATGGACGATTTAATACGTGAGTTTCGTATTATTGACAGTATATTAACAGATATTCTACCAATGAGAGTCAGCAAGTATGAAAAAGATTATCAAAAAAAGTATGATAATGAGAGGGTATGAAATATTATCTAAACAATAAAATAATATCACTTACTTGATTCCGCTCGGTGAAGACGTCCTCTTGAAAGTGCCTCAGAAGGAAATTTTACCTGCCTTATATACTGCTGTTCTAGACAATCACGTGATTGAGATTCTGGAAAATTACCTATCTTCTACCTGATTCTAGAAAATCACGTGATTGAGTATTATAGAATCCCCAATCTTCTACCTGATTCTAGAAAATCACGTGATTGAGGCTGACGTTGCATAATGACTAATACATTTTACCTGGATGACGCAGTATTGATTTTCACATTACCTTACACAAGGCTAGGCAACATCTGTTAGATACGGCTGGCTCGTAGAGTATTGATTATACAACATCTGTTACAATTACAAGTCTTGGTTATGTAAAAGTTATAGAATTATATTTGGGCTAGAAATCTGGGTTTAGTTTTGTGTAAAATCGTTGGGGTGGGTGTTTTAAGATCTCGAGAGGGGTAATTTGTATTTGTTTGGAGGGTTGGGAGGGGGGTTAAAAGGTCTTTGAGATAGAATCGGCCTTATATACTACTGCTGTACGCGGAATATTCAACAAAACCATAAAATACACACATGTCATGCTCGCGCCCAAATTTAATTTCCAAATAATATTACTATCTCATCCTGACCTGAATGCTAAATATAAATTGAAGCATCAGTGATTTAAATCATTGATCTTAGTTTGTTTTGATGTACCATATGAACTTTACTCGGCCAGCTAGTATAGATTATGGTTGGAAATGCTCTTTAGAAACAATTTACTGCTAAATGAGTGCATGTCACCGACGTCAAATAACAGGCGGCTTATATGAGAAACTCTGATGAATTAAAACTCAGACAAATACATGCGTGACTGTTCTTTGTGACCCATGAGTCGAAACTTTGCCTGCCTTTGTATACACGTTGAAACATCAAAATGACCCCAGTCCCTAATGTAAATGGATACACCAGGTATGTCCCCTCAAAGACAAACATTTTCGTGAGAGATAGCTTTCATTCACAAGCAATAAGATGAAGATATCAAACTATACATGTCACACGTTCAGAAAAAATAGTTTCCATTTATTCTGCATCAACTCTTCCAGCCATGCAGCAGACAAATATGACAATATATCCATCCTCTGTCCTAATGATAAAACTGCCTCGCTTTCAAATTGATATATTGACACCCTTTATAGTGTATATTAATGTAAACGGAGGTAGAAGTACAAGCGAGATAGGAAATGTTTGCTCATCGATTGACACGATATTGAACGTTAATGGTCTGATCATTAACACGGATTTCACAGCTTAGATGTCGTAAAAGAAACATCTATTTAACATCGTGTGTTTATGCAAGCCCTTTGGTTCGTAAATCCAATTCAAATAAGGTAACAATCTGAGATTTAGGAACATGTAATGCAGAAAAATTCTTTCCATTCAAATAACAGTAAATATATTCCTCAAGTATACTTGGACTTAGCTTGCTACTTTTCTGCCTTTGAAGAGATATCAAAAGTGTACCATATCACATATAGCAGCTATCTACGTTTATCGGTAGATATGGATATGATATTTCCTTGCAACGATCTAACAAATAACATATTTAATCGAGAGCGTGAAAACCTCAGTAGTACCACTCTTGAGATGGATACATAACCGTTATTATGTAGAAGCAAGGACTGTTCCTTTTTACTCAGTGATTAAACACATTGGCTAGCAAAATTGAAATAAATCAAAGTCTACATGCGAGTGAACCAATCTTAACATTACACCACGCAATTGCCTCAAACAGCTTAAATGTCTTGTTTATTATATTATCATTATTAAATGTATAGAAAATCGCACTCCAGATAATTATCAAAATTACTTTGCTTGTAAAATAGTTTCATTCACGCCCTATCATAAGACAAAATGCAATACATCATGAGTAATAAAGTCTAGAGTGAATAATTGTTTCAATTCACGAGTGATCTATTTCCTTACAGCTATTAAAACAATATTTTCTTTCATGAGCTTCTATTAAAGTCGAAAGATTCGATTTTCGTGGCTTTTGTCTCTATTCTGTGCCACTGAGCGTAACGGGTTCATCACTTCATCGATATAGGAAAGGTCAGAAATGACAATAAAGGTAGGACAACGACCTTAAAAAAAAAAACAAGAGATTCCACTCCCACAATATTCAGATGGTAATTTGTTTAAATAAAAGATTGTAGTGACTTTGAGTTGACTTGTATGCACGTTTCGCTATTTTGTCTGTTCATATCTGCATTTCTGCAGTCAAGTTCAGAAATAAACGATGATGAACCCAGATTTTGATTGACACTCACTTTTCAATTACGTGTACCCAGTGATTAAATAAATGCATCGTAAAAGATGTTCATTTCCAAACTTTTGTAAGAATTCTTTAAATGAATGACAGAAGAAATAAAATTGAATTATGCTTTAATAGGACAATACAGATTCGAATAACATAAAAACGCAGAGACATTTTCATAATTGGAAAAGAAGGTAGTTTCAAATAGTGGCATCGTAACTGTGGCGATACAATTGCTCTACCACTGATATATTTTAGTAACTCATTATGAAAGAAACAATACATTCGTATCCATACAATTTATTTCAGTTATGGAGTCTGTGAAAAACTTGCAGAGTACAAAGAATCTGTGCCAAGGAAATGAAGAACCACCTGAATTATTCCGGAAATCTGAATTGACAGATATTACTCTCGTGGTAGAAGGAAAAGAGCTGCACTCTTCCAAATATATACTAATGGAGGGATCCAGTGTGTTCTCTAAGATGATTAAGAGCAGTCCAGACCCATCACGACTGAAACTTGATGATCTCACGTACAATGACGTGATTTTATTTCTTGAGTGCGTACATCCTAAACGTGTACTGGATTTTAGAAGTATATCATACAATAGTTGAAACCAGCGTGTAACGTATAGTTTACGATTTCTGATTGCTTATTTAACCACGCGAAATTTGTCTGATTAATTGTAGACATTTAATCTGTCTTGCTCTAGATGACTAAAACTGAGGCGTCTCTCCGATTATTCCTTGCATCGACTTCTTACTAGACAAAAAGAATGTTAAATGTTCTTTCTATCTTGTTTACACTGACATACATAATTTTGGCGGGTGAAGCTTGAGAGTGAAATGCTTTATAATATGTAGCAATTGATGTGCTATCGGAAACAATTTGCTTCTATCACAGGACAAATTTATATTACGAACACAGTCAACAAGTATTTGATTATACTTACTGAAAGTAAACTTTCAGCATCACTTCGTATTACGGTAGAGATGTGCCGAAAATAACGAAAGGTTGCTGTCACTCATCTTTCATGGTTAATCATACATAGATTAATAAGTTGGACCAACCTGTAATGCCACTATTTTAATACCCTATTTTGTTTCAATAGACATTATATTCATTTATTTATTATTTCCTGTACACAATATACAGATGCTATTTTCATTTAATGCGTTAATACACAATGTATCTGATATGTTCCTTTCCTGCGTTTATACAATATATATCTTATCTCATTTCACACCAAAAACGGACTCCATCCTACGTGCGTGTCCAGGTAACTGTGTAAGCTTACTTGCAGCATATTCTAGTCACATTTCCATCCATTTTCATTATGGTTACCAAACTTTTGAATATCTTCCTCTAGATCATTTACTTCTTCGTTATAAATGTCTTTGTCTACTTGTATTGTCTTTAGTTTTGTAAACAGTCTTCGAGTCATGTATGCTGAGTCCTAATGATAACTAGTGGATCTAACGTCTGGGATTTAGATACTTTACTTCAGATGGTAGCTGTATGCCAATATATTTGTAAAATTAACTATGTATGACTATCCCCCGTCCACATGACCAGGACAGTTATCCTTTAGTTTTATAATTAACATCACAGTGTGATGTTTAGTTTTATCCACTTGTCTAATGAGTTTTATCTTCATTATTTGAATCACTTATCAGCGTTGCTTTCTAGATATGTTCAGTATAGTTCGCTTGAAGATGACTAAGTTTGTGAAACCTTCTTTAATGAGGTCAGTAGGTTATCTGTGACATAAGACATCGATTGTGTTCTATTAGCATTAGATGTTTAGTAAGTCAATTGTAAAAATAAGACACAATCAAGCGCTGTGATCCGGCCATACTATCACTGGTGATTTTCTGTCAAATACATAATCATTATATGTCTCACACTTTTAGACAATAAATCGTATAAGAAAATACTTTTGCGGTTTGAGAATACGGTAATCAAAATCGATCTTGCAAACAATTCGATCGAAATAGTGAGTTACGTACGTGATTCTACAGGAACCAGTACAATGCATATACAACAATCGATTAACTCAGACTGCTTTATGTGGTAGACATTACATATTTCTGTGTTTGTCATCACTCAAAATTTAAATCTATGCTCAGCACATTTCCTCTGTTAAAATTAAGATAACATTAATATGATACCTTTTATGTGCATAATGGTTATGATTTCATTCAAATGCAGTTACAATGTCTGCAAGAGTTTATTTTCCTTTTCTTTTCCGATTTTTTTATACCTTTTGTGGTTTAGTCATTCCCTTTAGTTTCAATTATCTCACTACACCTTGACATATATATTGAATTGACTTTACAATTTCCAATGTTTTCAACTTAAATTGGATATAAACATATCCAATTGGTATATCTATTAAATTTATATTTTGTTTTCTATACACGTGCAATAGCATCGGCTATTAAACTGTCATTTCCCTTGATGTGCCTGATGTCACTATTATAGTCCTGCAACAACAAACTCCACGTTAATAATCTCTGATTCTTGTTTTTCATCTTACCGATGAAAGGAAAGTGGTTGTGATCACTAAACAGAATAAACGGAGAAGGAGCTGAACTAATATAGACTTCAAAGTTTTGTAATGCCAATATCAAAGCCAAACGTTCCTTCTAGATTGTGGAATAATTTATCTGGTGCTTATTTGATTGCTTTGAAAAATAGCACACTGGATGATCTACACCACTTTTGTCTTCTTGAATCAATACTGCTCCAAACCCCTACATCACTTTTATCAACAGACAGTTTAAATGATTGACTGAAATTTGGAGCTGTAAGAACTGGTGCACTCTTAAATATAGCCTCCAACTTATCAAAAGCCTCCAGACATTTTTCAGACAAACGAAGCTTTGATTTATTGCTCAATAAATGTGTCAGGGGTTCAGCAATTATGGAACAATTGGAACAAAATTCCCGATAGTATCCAGCCATACAAAAAATCACATCAGTGTCTTTTTACTGACAGGCACAGGAGATTTAGAGATAGCCTTGACCATAGTATCTCTAGGTTTAACTTGTCCGTGTACCACGACATATCCGAAAAATGTTAGACAAGCATGGAAAAACTCTATTGGATAAATTAATTGTCTTATTTGGATCAGTGATCCTGTCAAAGAATTTCCGAATCGTCTCTAAATGATCTTTACAGGTGTCGTTGTAGATGATGATATCATCGACGTCAGCATGACAATTATCTAGACCAACGGTAAAGATGTTCATTAATCTTTGATAAGTACTAGGCGAACCTTTCATCAAAAAAAAAGCTTCACTTTATATTGATAAAGTCCATCTGGAGTCACGAATGCCGAAATTTCCTTTGCACTTTTCGTCAGTGGAATTGGCAAAATACTTTCAGAAGTTCAAATTTGGAAACATACTTGGCATTTTCAATTTTATCAATTCAGTCGTCGATTCTTGGTAACGGAAATGAATCTTTTTTAGCCACACTGTTCAACTTTCTTTAATCAGTGTACACACAGAAAGTATTATCTGGTTTCGGAACAGGTATACATGGTGAACTCCAGTCAAGTTTTACTCGGCTCTATGAAATAGTTCTCCAGCAAATACTGGATTTCTTTTTTCAAACCTTCCTGTTTGAGAGGTTCATCCTGTACCGGTATTTTTTTACAGGTGCGGAAATTCCAATTTCAGCGTCATGATAAAGTGTATTTGTTTTTTTAGGAACATCTGACAATATGTGCTCGTATTGAAATAAGAACTGCTTTGGTTTTTTTCTTGCAGCAAATGTGAAAGTTTCTGGTCAAGATTATTCATAATATTTGAATTTCGAATATTTGTTATTCCAAAATCAATAGAGTCCGAATAGAGTCCGATTGCATTCCATCGCTTAAATCCTCAGTGTATGGGACAGGTACAACTAAATTAATTACATGTTTTAGCTGGCTATCTCTGTTAAAATACTACTTTAACATATTTATATGGCAAAGTTGTTTTCATTTTTGCCTCCCAGGAGTATTTATAATACAATTTAAATCATTCATTTACTCTCTTTTCAACTTTGTAAGGACCATACTACTTAGCCTGAAGAGGGTTTTGTGGTACGGGCAAGACAGCCAGAACTCCATCACCAGGCTAAAAACTCCTTTCCATTGTATTTTTATCATACTTTAATTTCATCTTGACTGAGTAGAGTGCGGATTAGTTCTTGCAACCTCACAAGCCTTTGATAACTTATACTTAAAATTGGAAACATAATCGAGAAGATTAATTTCGTTATCTTCATTAGAAAGAAGTTTTTCTTTTAAAAACTTCAGTGATCCACGCCCAGTATATCCAAAACTAGTTCAAATGTATTGAATCGTAAAGATTCTTGAACTGATTCCCTTACAGCAAACAATAGTAAATTAATGCCTTCATCCCAGTCTTTACCCGTATCAAGACGATATGACTGAATTATATTTGTTAAAGTCTGATGAAATCTACATAAAGCCACTTGGTTCTCAGGGTGATAGGAAGACAACTTGAGTTGTTGGATGCCAAATTCGTACATCGTCTGCTGGAATATTTCACATATAAAATTTGACCCTTGATTAGATTTAACAAATTTGGGAAGGCCAAAGTGAATATAAAAAAAAGAAAACTATATCAGAGATTTTAATATTGTTCTAGTTTTAATATTCCTCAAAGGAATTACCTCTGTGAATCTTGTTGATGAAGAGATTAAGGTCAACAAGTATTGGTTACTTGACTTGGTCATCTGTAAGGGACCTACACAGTCTACCATTATTTTGCTAAATGGTTAGTCAAATGCAGGTATTGGTTGCAGATGAGCCTTATGTATCCTGTGATTGGGTTTTCCTATCATCTGACAAGTGTGACAATATCTGCAATATTTACAAACATCACTTTTAATTCTTGCCAATAGAAGTGATTCAAGATCTTGTGATAAGTCTTATTAATCCCTAAATGACCAGCCAAAAGAGTTTAATGGGTCAGACTAAGAAGTTACTGTCTGAAAGATTTTGGAAATACAATTTGATAGTTCACTGACCACTCGTCACCAGCAGGTACTTGTAGTGGTCTCCATTTTCTCACAAGAATCCCATTTTAACAAACAGGTACTCTTGTGCCTTCGGTTTCACTAATGGCCCATTGAAACAAATATGAGATCTCAGGACCATGTTCCTGTTCTAATTTGTCACCATGAATAAAGACGATAAGTAGTTAAAAGAGGGTCACTGTGATCAATACTCTTTCCAGATGAGGAGTGAAAGTGACTTCATCAAAAGCCTGACCAATATATGTGTCAGCTAAAGGAATACTTTCCAGATCAACTGCATTCTCAAGATCGTCCTGTGCCATAGGTCTAATAACTGCACAAGCTGGGAATTAATCAGGGAATTCATTTCAATATAATCGACTTCTGATCCAAACAAGGCTTGTCAGTTACAAGTGGATTACCCACAACGTTATCTACAGGTAGGTCATTGCCTAGTAATAAATGAACACCCTCAGTGGGTAAAGAAGACACTGTTCTGACTGTTCTGAGACTACGTCTGATGACAAATTTACACAATGGAGAGGAAGATTAACAAAGCCGCACTTTACTACCTGAAAAAGAGCAATATCATTAGAAAAAGACTTTTCAGGAAAAAGGCAAAGTACCTGATAATAAAAGACCCAGAGAAGCTCCTGTATCCCTTAAAACTGTATTAGGGATATGACTGGCCGAATCACCCATAAGTGATATAGAACCCGTCTACATGAATGGTTCACAATTCTCCATAATAAAATCAGACTGGAATTTATTAGTCCCACAAATGTATTGCTTTCAATACATGACAGGGACATTGACGTCTTAGAAATATTAGCATTTGGAATAGGTTTGTCTTGATTCTGTTGCTTACTTTTCAATTTGTAGAAATCATAAATAACGCGTCTTGTCTTTATGCGATAGGTACACGTAGAAGGAGATACAGACTTCTGATCAATCGTGTCAGAAACTTCATTTCTAAAAGTTGTGCCAGACTGAGATTTGGAAGGGCTCGTGTTAGGCTCAAAAAAGCTTTAATCAGAAGACTTCTGAGTGAAAGACTTACTTATAAAATACTTACTTTATGAGCTAAGGAATACTCGTCAGCAGTAGAAGCAACATTTTTCAAGGTTTCGATCTTATGCTCATCACGACGTCTTAATGTCACTATGGACACAGTCCTTGATCTCTTCAACTAATATGAGTTGTCGGAGATGTTCTTAATCATGACCAACCACCACCTATCATGGCTAAGCACCACCTATCGAATAACTGCTCATTTTATCTTTCAAATACGAGATGAGTTTGTCCAGCTTCTTTTTCATAGTTCCTGCATTTGTCTCTCTCTTTCCTCTTTCTCCACTTGCAGTCTTCTCTCTCTCCTTTTATGCTAATTGCATTTATTTCTCTTTCTTCTTTTTCTGCAGCTGAAGATTTAGAATCTCTAATTCTATCTTGTATTTTAATTTTAATTCCTTTACTTTTGATTTAGAATCGGATACAAACTTATGCTTAAATCCAAAGTACTTTAATGGCAAACACTCTTTTCCACCGAATATTTGACCAAAATATCTTTTATTTCTTGCATCGTTAAAACAGCTTTTGACTCAGAAAGATCATATTTTCTGGCAAGCTGAAGAAATTCATATATTTTCAAGGAGCATAAAGGCTCGTGGGTGTGATTTGAATTGAAGATTTTCACTTTAGATGATATTGTAAAAAACTGACTCATTTCACTAAAGATTTCTAAAACGTGAAATAATGCATGGGATTTAGTACATTCCAAAACAAGGTAATCAAAATTTCAAAAACAAACATTTCTTAATTGCTTTACCGAAATTCGCATCCCAAGGAAGAAAGCCCAATTTTCTGTTGCGAGTCTATGCTCTTAAAATAAGTAGCAGAAAAGAGTGAAAGACAACAAGATTTGTAAAATTTAACATATATATTTATTTCCCTAGAATACAAAGTGAAAATAAAAAAAAGAAACAACAACTTACGGTATTGAGAATTAAATCCCATTATAATTCCAAGAATTACATACACAGGTCCTAGTAATTTAAAGTCCTGAATAAAATTCAGTAAAAGACCAGAACAAATCCCAAATCTCAAGTCGATGACTTCGCTGTGGTAGTTATTGAAGTGTTGATATATCAACAGTCTTTTGTTGAATAACAGAAATACAATTCCAGGTCTGCATATATCATAAATTCCTGTTAATGTCTATATCCAAGAATTTTATCAGATCACTGTTGTACTTCAAGAGAACAAAATGACTTGAATTCAATAAATTGAACAAGAAAAGATTCAGGCCAAAAGCTCCTGGTCACAACACATAATACAACTTAAAAGTAGTAGATGTAAAAGCACGAATGACCAAGTCTTCACATTACAAGATTATATAGTTATCTACTTGACCTCAGGTCACAATTAGCATTTTCTAAAAACAAACCTTACCTGATAGAAAATAACCTTCTAGAATGATCCTGATGTTTGCAAAATCAAAACCATAGCCTGTCAAATTCTTTTAGGAGTGTCAGAAACTCTGACCCAAATAAGCATATTTACTTATATTAATTTTTAATTCTGATATTAAGCACGTAAACATAGAGAATAATGAAAGTCTCTATTAGTTGCTTACATTGAATAAAAGAAGAAGTCAACATGGTTTAAGCAGAAATTTATTCAGTTTTAAATAGGGTCAAGACCAGTATACAATATTGCGCTACAACAGCATGCAATGAAATAAAAAACAATTCAAACTACCAAACACACAGTTAAGTTAAATATAGCTAATACATCTAACTGATCTAAATAGTTGAAACAAAATCCACATTTGTTCTAGCTATGATCTTTGTTGCCATAGAATTGATAACAAATTGATCGCACCCATATCATGTATATTATGCTAAGCCCTGTTTATGTAATCATTACGTCCTCTTCCTATAAGTTGGATTACCTTAGTTCACTTAATTGTGTGATAATACAGTGAACCTCATGATAAGTATCTGCACAACTACTAGTCACCTTTTGCTTATCATATTATTGGTTCCCCGTACTCATGCAATTGTATCGCATTAACAGACTTTGCACATAAGTTATATTGTATTATTATTTCTTCCATATTGTTATATGACATCTGTATAATTCCATGGATAATAAGTCAAGAAATTAATTTCTTCTTAATTCAATAATTTGTGTTTTTGTTGTTTTCTTTTATTTACGCAATTCACAATAACAATATTAAAATATGCGCATTACATGATCACATTTTCATACAGAACATTGGTTATTTTAACAATTTTTGTCAATCCTGATTCGATAAAAAAATAGTAACTAAAATACTAAACTTTGTCCCATCAACCGTCTTGAAAGAAATTCTAACAAGCCATATGATATACTAATTTCAAATATTATCTGAGTCAAAAGTCAGCCTAAACCTTTGATGGTAGAGATCTGCATTTGCCGGGCCTATACAACACCAACAATCATCTTTGGAGTTTTAAGGTCAGATGATTTTTGTACAAAATTCCGCTGAGCAATGTATGTGTTGTTTATAATAATGACTCAAGTTTTCTTTGGAAATTTCTTTTTGTTTGTTCCTTTTAGGGGTTATGCTTTGTTTGTTTTCAGCGTCAAACTCTAAATGAAACACAAATTAAATACTACTCTTACCTTTTATGCACTGCATTTGTTTACAATGAAATACACTGAAGACTTCGGTCAATAATATACGAATGCTCAATTAAAGCTTATGTGGGGGTCACCAAGCTAGTTTGGTCAATATGGGCGTTATGGTAGAATGGCCTTCTAGTCTACATTTAATATGCAATTCATTGTTGCATTTTTCTGGCTGAATGGTTTTCACAACATTAATATCTTTCCATGACAAGAACTGCTAATATATTCTAGGGATATTTTGCATGATGTCACTTGGTAAAAGAAATCACATTCATATGTCATCGTGCTTGAGAAACGTTTGAATCATCTGTTTTATGCTATATCTGGGTAACTGGAATACAGAACGTAACGGCGTTAACAAGGTGCAGGTCGGAATAGTGTCTAATTTTATACAAGTAAACCTATGCCATTTCATTTTTAAAGGGTATAACTTTGGTTACAAATGTACAATATAAATGTATTGCGATAGATTCAGTATAAAAATGTATGTTGTTTATAAAAAAACTAAACCTGTATTAGTTTACACCATATCATAAACTGATTTAATTAGCATTAAAAAGAAACATTAATAGAGGCAGCTATTTAATTTATGAAATTTTTCAGTCCATAATTAGTTCTACCAGCAACTTAAAACAACAGCGCATATGTTGTCATTTTAATATTATAAAACTGTTATTAACTGGTCGTATATTTATGAGTGCATTCTAGCTTAAATCAAGTATACCATTTATTTTGAAGGCAACTTACTAATAGCATATTCCCCACTTTAATAAAAAGTGATGTTAACACTCAATTTGACATAGAAATCTCCTTAGTTCGTTATCTTTAAACATTTTGAAATCTTGCCAGCATTTAAAAGGCCAGTTGCTTGCCTAACGGCGACAATCCATATATTAGATCTATATCATACCCATATAACTTTTTAACCGACTGTATCGCCTAGCATGTCTTATATAAATATCCTTTGAAAGTAAAACTGAGCATTTCTACATTTTCAAGGACTGTCTTGTAGTTGGAAAATTTGAATCTCTGGACAAATCGATTTTAGTACATTTCTATTTGTCCCTTATTTGCAAACCAACTATTTTGATCTGTACATTTGACACATTTTGTCGATGAAATGTTTTTGCTGGAGTCATGCCTTTGATCGTATGTGTTGGCGTATATATCATCTCGCACTGTCGGGATATATTTGTTTTCCTTTATTTCATTTTCATACGCATGCATATTAAGCAAGGGAGTTGTGCAAGTGAAGGTCAAAATAAAACGCATATGATTTTGACACAGGAATCGCGTGTAATCTGCATGCATTCACTGTTTTTAGAAAGATCAGGTCTTAATTGCATTTGCTCTTGTTTATTTTGATTTTGATTTAGTCTACTGCACTGTTAAACTAAAATTCGTGTAAAGAAATACTGGCTGGGCAGTATTGCAAATATCTAAGATATTTTTTTATGTTAGGTTGTAATTCATTCAAGGACGAATATCATGGGGTCATCTATCTATCTATCTATCTATCTATCTATCTATCTATCTATCTATCTATCTATCTATCTTTTTATCTTTATAACATAATATAATAGCAAGTATTTTGAATTGCACAAAATGATGTCTTGTTTAGTAAAGTCTCCATATAATCTCTAGAGCAGATTATTGGCTTTCTCAAAACCCTTATCATGAAAAAAGTTCTCTTATTGTCCCTAGAACCTGCAAAGTTAAGGAGGGAGCTTCATGCCTTATATATAGAAAAAGGTTTTGTTTATGGTTCAGTAGCAATTATGAATCGCCATTGTCGAGGAAGGTCTTTGGTGTTAACCCACCTGTCTTCTGCGCCCCACTC